>VWPU01005043.1:175411-287825 GCA_013398955.1 Callaeas wilsoni | reverse complement strand
TATATATATATATATACTGGCTATCACAAGTGGCGCACTCCTTTTTTTAGGAAGCAATTTCTATCAAAAGCGGTAGTGTAAGCTACTAGATCCTTGCAGAAGTTGGTTACAGAGGAGTTTGTGTAAAGGCTGTCTCCTATTTCCAAGGGATATTGTGCTTCTGCTTGGAACAATGAGAAGGTGTGGTACTTCCCAAACACCTGATTTTACTGTAATATTTAGTATTGTAACTATGGACTTAATTATTATTATAATAGTAATTATTATTATTATTACCCTATTAATATCCCCCATATGCATTTATAGGTCCTGTTTATGTATAATAATGATTAGAGTTAGAAATGTCTGATCCTGCTAAACACTTGACCCTTAGTCTTCATCTTGAAAGGTTTTTTCATCACACTTAACTTTGAGCAGGTGAGTCCAAAGTGCACCCCTGTTACGGCTCCAACATCTTGGCAAAGAGCTGCTCCTGCTTGGAGTCTGGGTGCCTCAGCTCCACCTTAAATCTTTGGGTCTGGTCCAGCCTTGTGCCTTGGAAAGGTGCCAGATCAGTGTCCCTCAAGGCTGAACTTCTTCCATACATCCACAAAAAGGCAGTAACACGGGTCATAGCGATGGCTTTTCACGCATCTCAGCAAACTGTGCTCACAGAAGGAGCCGTGTCTTCCCTGACAAGGTGCTTCAACCACTGGGTCGTTCAGATGGATCCAAACAGTCAAGAGCCTCAGTTCTTCAATTTAGACTGAGCAGTCCAAGTCCACTAATTTATTTGATGTTACACCTCTATAAACAGCTGCCTAGCACAGATAGTGCTTGTTTTGACCAAGAGGTAATATAGGTTCAACAAAACATGGAACTAGATTCCAGACTACTCAAACCAGTCAAAACAAGTCAGGTGTTTTTCCTAAGCCCAGCCTGCACTGTCTTCCCTTGCTGAAAGGCTCCTCAGTGCTGCAGTTTGGCAGTCACCAGGCTACAGTACTGAGAGAGAATTTCAAATTCAAAGATCATCCCGATCTTAAAATGTCAACAAAACACCTGCTCTTCCAGTGTCAGGAGGCCACTGATGAACCACAAATGCCATTTTTAATTATGTACAGATTACTGTATGGGAAGTTTAAATCACCTATGTCAAATTTTTGATGTAAACTTATAAAGCAGTGAGTGCTATGTCTGCCAAAACACTCAGGAAATGCCTTTTAAGACAAGTTACTGGCAATTCTCAGCAGCACAGACCCAGCAGTGCCCTGCTGTCTTTCCTGTGACAAGCAGAGTATTGATCTCCAACATCTCCACTGCTTCAATCAGTCTCTTTTAGATGTGTGGCATTTTGAAAAGCAGTAACTAACAGTAGGTCAAAACTAGACAGTTTATTTTCTTTGACAGTCCCTTCTGATACTGTTCACAGGATGGAAATGCTTGTGGTGCAGGATTATTGATAAGTGCTGCATACAGAAGTGTTTAGTTCTAAGGAGCAGACAGAAACTCTGTCCCTCAGGTTCTACCTGACTTTTGTTGATCAAGTGATCTGATGCTTGAATTGCTCCTACAGGCTTTGCTTTCAATAAAACAAAACAAAACATTTTTTTATAGAAAGCAAACAGTAAACTCAAACTGGGATGCTCAGGTTGGTCTTTAGGAAACATGAGAAATGGAGCAGTAGTAGCGGGTATAGAGAGAAATCAGCTTATCCCACCCATGGAGGTTTTGAGCAGCTGTCTGACCTGATCCTGAGTTGATGATGGTCCTGTTTCAAGTGAGAAGCCACAGTAAAAAATGTCCATAAATAACTTCCAAACAACATGAAATCTGTGTCCTTTTTGCTGCATTATTAGGATTACTGAAATTAACGGTCTGATTTGAAAAAGAAAAGCAATTTTTAAGCCTAGATATTTAAACTGAACAGAAGTGTTTTTCCAGTAGTGACTAACAAAAAAGGGAGAACAAATATAGATTTTAATACTGGTATATTAAAATTAAAATGAAAATTTACATGGCTGCAGAGAGCTACAGTGGAAATGTCTCCCTCCTCACCAGTCCAGAGAGGTTTGCACATATGGTAGCCCACTTTGCATTGCTTGGAAACTTTATCACAACATTTGCAAAAAGTGATTTGTGTTTTGGGACAGTAATTCATTTTTTAGAAACTTTCTTTTTATTCACTGCTAGAGATGGGCTGAAGCCAGTTGTGCCTGAAATGAAACCAAAAGCCTCATGAGCAGATGGCCTAGCATGTTCAGCAAAACTGCTATCTGGAAATGTGATGTATTCTTCACTAATGAAGAACCTTGAGGACTATCCTCTCTGTTTACCATCAGCCTCTGAATGTGTATCATTCCCTTATTCTCACAGGCACTGCTGCAGATGAGATGTAAGAAGTAGGAGTGGCACTAAGATTTAAAAGTCACCTTTTTTTTGTTCTATATTAATTGCATTAGATTTGTTTGGGGTTTGTTGTTGTTGTTGTTGTTTTCTTAGTACCTAGGAGCACAAATCCTTCTAAGGGTTGACTTGTCTATGTATATGAACTGGAATATATCTGCACATGTAAATTGAAACCACACTAAATGGACATTATGATATCCCTTTCTGTGTCTTTAGCATAGACTACCTCATCTGATTTTTCTCCCAATCTATTCAACTTAGGGTGGGAAGAGAAGGAGACACAGTTCCTACATGTTTTCAGCCATTCTGAAGATTAAAGATTCCTTCTCCATCCACTTCTTTCCTCCAGTTAATGCAATATTTGCCTGGCTTCCAGTGTCAGATCTCAGTGTGGCTCCTGACACATCATCACCTGCCATTTCAACACAGCCTATTATGTTCAAGATCAGTACACTTAACTAAGCGTGTTTTAATGTACAAAGGTGAATATATAGGTGTCTACTGATAGGGTGGATAGTTAAACTCCCGTTATGGTAAATGGTGACAGCTGTCCTTGAATGGACAGGCATTAGCATCGTTAGTTCTGGGCTCCACTCAGCATAGCTCTTCAGTAAGCACCAAGTGGACACCGAAAAGCAGATGTAAATGCCTGCAAAAGTAGTTTACGTTTAAGGTGTTTAAATATGGAACTGAATCCCACCCTGGTTGATTGCCAGCATTACTTTTCCTTTCTCCCCAAATTTGTCACTCAGTCTTTTCGTATTTCCATTTCACTTGTTTACCTGCTCCCCTTGCTCCTATGTGTCTTGTTTAATTCCTTGTTTTGTTGTCTCATATCATCATTTGTTCTGGAACAATGTGTTCAAAATCTGCTCTTGAACAAGACAACCTTTGTTCGTACCTAGCTGAACTGTCGCTCTGATAAAGTGCCTTCCTCCTCCTGACAGTACATTTGACACAAATCACTTATCCCCTCACCTCGGCTTCATATTTAATGCACAAACATGTTTGTTTGTTTGTTTGCTTGTTTGCTTGTTTTCTGAGGGAGGGAGATTTGTCATTAAATTTTGATTCTGTTAAAGAGAAGTGAATTTTTAATGACTGATTGGTGTTTTAGCTATCAGTTTCTAAACCCACACTGCCTACATTCTTGTTAACGTGCCTGATCCTCAGGCACGCTAAAATTTAAACCCTTTACAATCAAAGAGAGCTGTGGAAGTTTAATGTATCTCCCGATTTCTGCAAAGGGTCTTCTCTGTGGTGGTTTATGACTGTGTCTATATGAACAACACAACAACAGTGAAACAAAGAGTTCACAGAATCTGTGTGCAATGCACAAATTATGACAATAACACATTCTTCCAGATGTATCTCGCCAAGCAAATATGAGAATGCTAGCTCAAATACAAGAAAACTATACACTGTATTCTAAGCATCATTGTGCTAGTTTAAATCTGGAACGATTTCATCTACTTTACTCCAGCCTACTGAGATCAGGATATGCCTGTATGATCAATACAGTAGGCATGTTGACCTAAACCTTCTGGAAATAAATAAATACTGTCAGGAACAGTCCTCTTGCAGGGAAACAGACAAAACCACCTGACTTTAAACAGACTTTTAAAAAACACATCTCTTATGAAAGCTCTTGGGAGCAGGAGTTCTTTCAGTCTCCCAGGGCATAGCAAGCAAAGCAAGGTAAGTTATCTTGACACCAAGTCCTCGAGCAGCAGATCTTTTGGGGAATGAACAAAGTGCTCTGTAGAGCCAGCTTGGCTTATCATCAGAGTCATCTGTATCCTTGAAAAGTACAGCTGGGGTTAGGGAAGCTGCAGAGAACACTTATGTTAGACTGACATGCTTCTCCAAGCAAAGGAATCATCATGACTTCGGTTTCAGGCTAAGTATTTTTAGTGTTCTTTGCTCCGGAGGTAATTCTATCATAATCCATTGATTTGCCTGGATTTTATTGTTAGATATAAGGTTGTTGGTTTCGTTTTTTTCTTTTAATCATTTTTTTCTTTAAAAAGGAGAGAAATGTACTTGAAAAAATTCCATGCTTTTCAAGAATTTTCCCTATTACAGTAAGCCTGTGTCAGTTATTTCCAGCAATCCTGAACTTTGAACTGGGAATCTTTATAATATTAAATAGTTACTATGTTGTGCAAATAAATATATACATATGAATGTGTACAAATTTCAAAAAACTCTTCTTTCCACTGTTTTGGTAATCTCATGTAATTCATTGACACTTTGGGAGTCATGCAATTTAATGCAAACAATACTCAGTTGACTAGTCTGCCAGGAGAAGTAAGTCTGTATTGTAAAAGAAGAACAAAGACTATATTTTTTTTGTCCTGGTTTTCTGATTCCTCATTAAATAGTAAGTTCTTCTGACAGCTGTTCATTTTTAATTTTGGCCATATGGAGGCATAGTGGAATGATGCTTACAACATTCTACCTATGCAAGATTACTAAAAATGAGGGAAGCAAATGTTAAATCCACAAAACCATACAGAAATGAATTTTTCTTTAATTTTTTTTCCCCCTCAGAGAAAGTCAAAAGAGAATTTCCCAAATGTATCAACTTAAATTCTCATAAAACTTGACCAGACCCTGCTAAGTGACTGGAAGCAGGAAAAACAGTTGCAATCCTGTGGTGAGTCAGTAGGATTTTGAGAGGTGGGTGTTATTGGTTCAAATGAGGATACTATTATTTGTACTTCCTTCTGCAATTCATGTTTACAAATAGCCCATTAGTGCAGTTTTCCACCAAAACCCCACAGTTTTGATTTTTTCTTTTTAAAATCATATTTGTGTAAGCTAAACTAGTGGTGTACAGCCTGGAGAGTGGATGGCTTCTGCTTTTCATTCATGTATGCTGGCAACTGAGAAGTTCACCCATTTTCCAAAAGAGAAAGGAGGAGACACATGGCTCCATCAATACTTTCAGGATGGTATTTCTGAAAGAAACAATTCAAAAGCTAACATTTCATCTGTTTATTTACTACATGCCAGAGTCTGGTTTTCTCAGTTGGTTGTTAAACAAAACAGCTGTCTACTACACATCTGTTTACAAAACATATTACCAGATTGTGCAATGAAAGATTAGGGAACCTTGTTTTAATTTGAAATGAGATAGTGCAGCAATCTTAGATCCAGTATTTGTCCCTGAATCTTTGCTTCGCTGGGGAACAGTGCTGACCGAGTAACACTGGGTATCTTCCTACTGTCCTGCTTAGTGATCTAGACCACATGGCAGCAGCCTTTGGTCACGTCCTCTGAAGCTTGGGAAGACCAGGGATCAGAAGACAAGTCAATGGAAGATCTATCCTAATTTAGCAAATGATAGCAAATACATGGATTAGCTACTTATGTATTTTACAAATCGTGATTGAGAGGCCTAAACATGGGATTTGAAGGCTATTGACAAGAGGACTGTTGTGCTCAGTCTAAGCCTCTTCTTTCACCGTGGACTGAGGTGGGATGATTAACCTTTCCTTGGTCATGGACTAAGCATGTATTCACAGATGGATATTGCCCTTCAGCTCATATGAGAAAAATAAAAAAGCTGCAAGAATCTCATGGAATGTCTGAGCTTTGAGTTCTGATTTGAACCTAGTTTCTATTTGTGTAGCTTCTCACTGCCTTCTTTCATTTTCTCCACATTTTTGCATTGGTTGAAAATAATTTCTTCACTTGTGAAAGATATTGTGCTAAAAAATACTTGCAAGGTCTTTGAAGATGTAATGCGCTGTTCCATTAAGTCAATGACCTAAACCCTATTTGAACTAAGGCCTATCTGGTTGCTTTCTTTTGGGTGGTTGTGTTGTGAAGCCCTAAAAAAATGCAGTCATTAGAAAGCTCTCAGCAGCTGTTCTCTGAAAATCAGAGCCACTGAAGACAGTTGCAATACCAGTTGTGTTCAGATGGTTGTCAAAGCCGATCTGACAGAGCTTACTGGAGGCAACAAGAAGCAGTGACTTTCAAAAACAAACAAACAAACAAAAAAGATAAAGGAGGAAAGAAAACAAATCAAGATGTTAAATAGCAATAGATCAGAACAGACCTAATCTCCTGTAAGTAAAATCTTTCCCTCAGTTGATCTGGACCTCTCAAAATATGCAAGGACATATATAATTGAACTGGAATGACTCTTACTGGGACAAAGTTTCTGGCTGTGTATGATACCAATTATTTTTTAAGTATGAAACTCACTCTTTTATGTCATGGAAAATTCCCACAACTTCTCATTTCTCAAGGGGAATTCCAGGCACACCAAGTGAATATTGTTTAAAGGAACATCTGTTTTGTCTCATAAATTATGTGACAACATCTTAATAGAAGCACAACGTGCCTGTATATATTTCTGTGCTTTCACCCATTAATTACAGAGAATATTAAGGTTCTATTTTACTGTGCTTAAAACATCTGGTGCCAAAAGAAGCAGCAAGGAGAAGGGAAGCATGGTTATGTTATTAGACTCAATAATCCCAACATACTGATCAGCACTCATTACTGTCTGTTTTTTCCATAATAAGCTAGTATTTAATATGCAACTTATTGAATATACCTATATATATATTATGAAGTATATATTTTAAATAGGTATATAAGTGTTCTATCCTATTGTGGAGTATTTTTAATAAACTCAATTTATAATAGTTAACAAAAGCATCATATGGTCGAAATTCAGCCAACTTTTATAACCAACTTGGTAACACATCCAAATTTTAATCTGGTGTCCCTGAAAACACCTGCAAGACTTTCTTACAACCCAATACTACACCAGGAGGAACATTGAAGTCAAGCTTTCTGTTCAGTCCTGTGGTCTTCATGTGCTAAACAACCAGCAGATGCGAACAATCAGCCCTGTCGCAGTGGGAGCGATCCCTCCATCACGTTCTCAGTGACCACAGCCAAGGCACGGTGCTGAACACTGTGTAAGAGTGAGAACCAGCACTTCAGCACTTTGACCTGACTTCCCAGCCTAAGCTGGCCACAGCAATGCTGAGAGAGAAAAGCAAATGTTTGGGAATATCTACAGGTTTCTAAAGGAAGGCTTCCAATTTATATAAAACTATAACAGCTCCAAATTCCAGCATCTGTTTTTATGCTTTAAATTACCCCAAGTAGTTTCTTCATTTTCCAAAATTACACTTCCTTAAAATGCCTCCTATTACACTATTACATTTTATTGTGCATTAAACATCTGGTATCAACAGCCTAAACAACAAAAAAGCATGATTATGCTGTCAGACTTAATAATTCAGAAATATTAACCAGCTCTTATACTATCAGGAGTTTTTCATGCAAAATTGGCCCTTAATGTGTATTTTGCACTTATGAGACTTTGCACATACCAGCATAAGATAACAGTGTTCAATCTTTCATGTAACTAACAGAGTTAATTTGCCTAAATGAAATCACTTTATCAGCAATACTCTTGCCCTGCAAAAACCAAGGGATTATCATAGTCTGCTAAAACATACCAAACTGTGATCTGGAAAATGGGGGCGGGAGGGACTTCTTCTGTGCAATAATAGATTAGGAAAGCTATTTAGCCTTAAGCAAACTTGAGAGCTATGGAGGCTGAACCATGTGGAAGGAGACCATAAAGCTCCTTGCCTGTTCAGTAACCAAATGACTGCTGCTTAGTTAGCTGTAAGCTTCAGTTTGAGACCTTTTGCTCCCATATTTAATTAAAACATCATTGTCATCTTCTGTGAGTACTGAGCTGTAATACTGCAGGCCTATTCAAGATCTGTTTCTTAATTGGTCTTAAATAGGTTAATTGCAATTCAAAGAACAAGTCATTACCAGTGGGATGCAAGTGTATGATGCAGTGGGACAGAGCATGAGCTATTGGCCGTAATGCCTGATGAACAGCATAGTTATTATTTTAAGGTTATGGGTGGAAACATTTTTATTACATAGATTTCTGGAGTTTCCTTCACCTCCTCCTTCCTACTTTTGCTCTGTGAAATCTACCTCTGCAGCTGTTACAAACTTCACATTCACTGCTTGTGTGTCTCTGTGGTAATGAAAGGGCTGAGAACCTTTGGTGAATGGCATAACATCAATAATGGGGGGTTTAAGAGACCTTTTTCTTTTCTTTAATAATCAGTTGCAGACTCAAGACAACAAAACTCAGTGTGAGTACCTGTGAAGTCTCACTGTCTACAGAAAACAGCCCTTGAAGCCCCACAGAGTCCCCAGATAGTCTGTATGAGAGTGGTATGAATATGTACCAGGGATTTAGTGGCAATGTCATTGAATTACAAACGCTTACAATCAAAGCATTTTAAAATGGTACTGCAAGTGTTTTCTGACTTGTCTAATATCACTTGACTGAATAAAACTCTGCAGCTTTTTTTCTCAGTTACACAAACAGATATTATTAATATATTAATGTTTCCGTGTAGTAGGATCTGGACAGCCAGCCTTTTCAGGAAATCTTGAAATAGTGTTGTATATGGAAAATGTATAGTTATATAATCCTCAGAAAGTCTAAGTAATTTAGGCATTCAACTAGGCAGATACAGATTTTGCATTAATGTTTCAAGGAAAGTTGCATTTTTAATCATTTTAGTGGCTTCTAGTCCTGCCAGGCACATAGTAACATCCCCTGGAAATTGAACAGAGGATAATGTAAACCTCTTCAAGAGGCAACAAGACTACTGTCTTCCCCAAATAATCCAAAGCACAAGGGGCTGGCATGTGCCTTGCCATGAGGAAAAAAATATCTGACTAACTTCCCTGGCACTTTCCTTCACTGTCACTCATGTCTGCTTCAACCTTCAAGTCCTGGTAGAATTGTACCACCTGCCCTCTCAATGGCTATAGGCCTGGGAAGCAAAACGCTCTCTCTCCTGTATGTTTCAGAGTTTTATACCACTTACAGAAGTCCTGGCACTATATGAAGGTATTTGCAGTAGCAAAGTGCAAAACGGTATTCAGGGAATCTCCAAACCATCTAAGGCCAAAACTCTGTTGGGATATGGCTTTCTCAGATAAGAATTTGACATGCAGAAAGTGAAAGGTATTCTTGTGTAATAAGAATGTAACAAAGGGAAATTGTCTATTTTAGTTTCTGAGGCTGAAAGGCTTTCCCATGGATTTTTGAACATTTCCTAATGCTGTTTTCCTCTGAGATGCTGTTCTTTAGCCAGATGTCCTGAACAGAGAACACTGTGTCCCCAGCTTCACTCTTAGCTTTCTGGTCAGTGTAGTCTCCAAAGAGTTTAGCTGTCCGCAGGATTCATAGATACAAATTTGATGCAACTTGGGGTTAAACCATGAATTATTTTCAAAATTAGGACAAAGGTCTTAGCTGGCATTGAAAAATGATATCAGGACAGTGGAGAGCTGAAGTGCAATTCTGTATTTAGGAGATTCGTGTCTCCTGCTATCCTGACTGGTGCTTTACTGGTTGGTAATAGCTCTAGACAAGAGAGTTTGCTGTCATGACCAGATAAATCTGTATTCTTCCCCTTATTCTTGCATTTGACATAATAATTACCTAAAGAGCTTGTTTTCAAGGAGGTACAAAAAAGCATGTTTAACATGCCTGAGCAAACACCCCAAGCATGCAGGCAGTGGCAATGTAGCAGGTGGATAGCAAAAAGAAGGTTATTTTTAGGACTTTGCAAAACCTAAATCTGAAGACTCAAAGCATGTCACATAGGTCACTGAACAGCTGTTAGACTGTGAGCACTCTCAGTCTGCATTCAAATCAGTGATTTGAAGGTAAAAGGACAGATTTTCAAATGCTGTATATTCTCCCCCGACTGCTTTTGTTAATCACAGAATCATATAAACATAGAATGTCAAGGAATTGGAATGGACTTTAAGGATCATCTAGTCCCCCAACTTCCATGTGTAGGGACACCTCACACTAGACCTGGTTGCTTGAGGCCTTATCCAACCTGGCTTTGAATACTGCTAGGGTTGGGGCACCCACAACCTCCCAGGGCAACCTGTTCCAGTGCCCAACCACCCTCACAGTAAAGAATTTCTCCCTAATATCTCACCTCTTTCAATTTGTACCCATTGCTCCTTGTCCTATTGCTACAGTTCCTGATGAAGAGTCCCTCTCTGGCTTCCCTGTAGGCCCCTTTCAGGTACTGGAAGGTTGCAATGAGACCTTCATCCAATCTTCTCTTCTGCAAGCTGAGCAGCTCCAACTTGCTCAGCCTGTCTTTCTAAGGGAGATGCTCCAGTCCTCTTATCAACTTTGTGGCTCTCCTCTGGACTTAATCCGGCAGTTCCATGTCCATATGTTGAGGGCACTGGAACTGTGCTCAGAACTTCAGGTGGGGTCTTACAAGAGTGGAGTAGAGGGGGAGAATCACCTCCTTTGACCTGCTGGCCACACTGCTCTTGATGCTGTCCAGGATCAGTTGGCTCGAGGTATTACAACTCTGAAATTTTACAACAATTGAAACATTTAAACTCTGAAAAAGTGGAAGTCCACACTGTGTGGGAGTCATTGGACCATACAGATATCTGCAGAGGAGACTCTACGTATGAGTTACTTGCCTTGACCCCTTTGTTAGCGACAAAGAGACATCCTCTTTCAAGTTGTGATCCATCCCATCATAAAGCGGATGCCAAAGACTGGTCAGATACGTTCTCCTTTTCTCTTGACTGCTGAAGAAGCCAAGAAGAACAATCCCAGATATAACCATGGGTTACTGCAGATGTCCAAATTTTTTAAGATTATACAGTCCTTATACCTATGCTAAGAAAGTCAGAACAAGGACCACATTTTTTATTACATGAATGTTCAGGAAAACTGGACTCAGGAGAACACTAAGCAATGAAACCCAAAAAGAAAGATTCACCAACTAAATAGGGTCTTTAGAGGTCCATTTAGATGGCAAAACAATATGAAGACTGAAAGGAAAACTCAGTGTCAAACTTTCCAGAGAAGGTGAAGACAAAAAAATTATCATTAGTCTTGAATCTTTTGGTAGTGGGAGGACAAACATCCTCCAAAATTGCCAAGAAAACGAGTGATAGAATTATTGCTGATCACTACCTATAGAGATTTAAGGACTTGAACAGGTCAGGGTTTGCAGGCAGCAGTAATATCTCCCATAGAACAGCTGAGAAATTGACATTGAGAAAAGTCATTTAAAAAGCTACAAGATTTTAAGTACACAATTCTTTTGTCTAAAGCATTCTGCTTTTTCAAACAAAGATGGGTAACTTCTGAGCTAAATACAAATGGAAAACACTTGCCTGTTTCCACAGTACCCACTAATATAAGGCCATATTTAATGCACATTTAGTGGTACACTCTTAAATAACCTTTCTTGTATCAGTTTGTTATTTGTAGAATATGATCCTATGTGAATATTAATCTCTTGCTGATAAATTATAACACTATTCTATCATATATGAAACTTCAGTCACATGAAAAGAACAAAAGGTTCACAGATGTGGTTAGGAACAAACACAGAAAAATACTACAGTAAGTCAGCTGTTGGGGCAAACTGAAGAGTCAGGTAACTCAGACACATCAGTGTCTGTGTGAAGGTATTTGCTATATTTTTCCTACATGTTTTCTGTTAATATTTCTTCAATTTCCACTGTCCTCCACCATCAGAGATGATTGAAACCTACATTACAAATTGATAAATATCTCTTTTTAAAATGTCACATGACAGAAAACAAATCCTTATACTTGAAATCTAAACACCCGTTGTGTCCAATTCCTCCAACTACTGTAAGCTATCAGAAAAATTAATCTAGGATTTTAAATCATTTCTGTTATGCACAGGATTTCACTCTTTCTAGACCAACAAATTATTTCCCTTTGATAATACTTAAAATGCAGTAAATATTTGGGAAAAATCAAACAGAATTTTTCCTACAGAAATCCAAGGGTACATGACCTTATTACCAATCCTAAATTGGCAGAGTGAACTGCCTGTGTTGTCACTCATTTGCTCTTTTCCATTCATCCAGAGGTTGGTAGCCTCTAAAAGGAGCATGTCTGTTACAGTGCCATCTATATTCTTTCTTGTATTACTTACAGCTGCAATTTTGTAATTTTATAAGTCAATTGCTTTCCTATTACTCTGCAGATTCCCTGCCTTTCTGAATTATTCTTTATATAATTATAATTGTTAACGTAGAAACAAACCTATGTGCACCAAGACATAAGTTCCCCTGAAGGTCTGGAAAAGAATCAGGGAAGAAGAACAGAACAGGAAAGGAAGTTAGGAATAGAAGGCCTTTTTCAGGTTGCAGGAATCATTCTTCTGGCCAAGGGTCCAGAAAATGGAAAAAAAATTAAAGCATAAATTCTAGCACTGTGTATGTAAACACTAATAAAGATAGCAAAAGAAAATATTGAAAATAGTTTGATAAAAGTATAAAAGCAATAACAAGAATGTTTGTCATAACAGAGAAGAAATTGTGTGAAACAACTTTTGAGGGTTAAGAAATTACTCAGGTATGAACAGAGCTGTTAAGAATCAAAATGCCATAGGAAAAAATCTGAGTGTATTCTCTGTGTTGATGGCTGCTCTAGAAGAGGACACTTAGGTTCTTGCACAGGAACTTTTCTGTACAGGGAACAAGTTGTAGAAAGAAGTATCAAGTATCACAATGAGGAGAGAATGCCATGAGAGTCTTGCAGGGAGCATCTTCTAGAGGCTGGAGAAGAGGCTAGAGTCTCTTCTGTTGGAATAATAAATAATCTGGAAAGAGGGGTGACAAATTTGCAGATGATTCAAAATGATTCATGGCAGTAAATGTCTACAAGGGGTTACAAAAGGATCTCATGGGACTGAATGATTAAGAATAACATAGGAAATTCAATATCCATAAACATCAAATAATGCACATGGGGAAAACAATCATCAACCATACATATACAGTGAGATGTTTTAATTTAGCTGTTACTGCTCAGCAAAGAGATCTTCACTCATTGTGTGTATTAGAAGACAGAGTCAATATAAAATCCCAGATAGATGGTTACAAATTATTGGGAAAGTGATCAAAAACAAACCAGAAAGATCATTATGCCATTGTGAATCCCTGTGTGTCCCATGAGTTCTGCATGATGCTGGTTCCTTCCATATGAGGAAGGATACAGCAGAAGAAGAGTGTGAAAATGGTGATCAGAAGAACAGAGAAAGGCTTCCTTCATGAACAGAGATTAAACAGACTCAACTCCACTCAGTCTGGAAAAGGAAAGTTTGAGGTCAAGTCTGTAAAGTCACAAACATCATGGAGATGAAGAACTGGGAACAACTAGTAGTGGCCTCTCTCTGTTATAGAAAAAAGTGCATAACTAGGCAGCAAAACAAAAATACGTAATTTTTTCACATGGTAATTAAGTTGTAGAGCTCATTTCAAAGCTGTAATAGACTCTGTACATGGGTGTAAAAATAGGGCTGTTGAAATGGAAAGATGTGGCTGGCACGTCCAGCCCATAAAGTACATACGACTGCACAAAATGAGTGTGTTTGAAGGGAATGTTGTGATGTGCATGCTCCAGCATTGCCATATATTATTAAAGAACCTGTACCGGATGGAATAAACTGTGGCCTGACCCAGTATGAGGAGATGTACAAAGTCCAGTACATCCCAGAAGCTTTCCAGGCTTTCACCATCTCTAGTTAATATCAGTTTGTGCCTGTCTGGTAGATTCAAGCGTCTAGAACTAACTGGGGATTTCTGTATTTGAGAAACATCTTTAAGAAACAACACTGCCTTTATGTGCCACATGGGATCACTTAGTTAGAATAAAGAAGAGGTTTTTATGAAGAGAAGAAGATTAAGAATGACTGTTACTGGCCTCATTTGGGGACTGGAGGGAGATTAGAAAATCTCAGAAATTTCAGAAAACAGACATTTCTTTCGCTCTCTTAATAAACATCCAAACTCTGTAAGGCAGTAAGTCCTGCTTTAAGTTATGTCCTACCTATCTCTGGTAATAGATGCAAACATCTCTCCTTATGGTCTCTCTTAATGATGGACATTCTTCTTCGCAGACAAACATGTTGCTCATTTCTGTTTTTAGAGATGTTATAAATCTTACCTCATGCTTGGTGCTAAAACTGCTTGCAGCAGGAATGGGAAAACAATGGTTGCAGAAAAGATTATGCTTCCAGAAATTAAACTAACATAGTACCAAAGCCTTCTGTAGCAATAATTTTACTGTGTCCCAGTATTTGGGGTCTTTGTGCTGTGTTATTTCCCACATCTGGGCCTTGGCAGGTGTAGAGGTGCACTTAACTTCCTTCAGCTCTGTGCCATTACACTGTATTTGTTTTCACTGTTTGCACAGATGTAACTGTAAAAACTTTACTTGAATGGGAGCTGTGAGAGCTTGGGAAAACCCACCTGGAAAACCAGCTTGTTTTTTTAATATATTTTGTTCAGAATAGCTTACCAAACTTGTAGGCTTAGGGAGCGCTTAAATAAAACCAGAGTAGAGTTTTAAATGGGGGAGAGTGGAAAGGTTCATGAAGCAGAAGTACAAAACCATAGTAAAAAGAATAGATGGCCAAGAGTTAATGGGGAGTCAGAAGCAGACAGTGCCAGTCATCGTTGATTTTGTAGATGAAATATACAAAGAGCATGGAATGGGACAGTGGAACCACCAAACGGTTGAGCAAGAATTTGTCTTACCCCTCTACCCTGGAAAGGATACACACCTGCTGCCCTCCTGCCAACCTGCAGAGGCTGTGGGAAGTAGGCTGGACTCAGAAAAATGGCAGTCTAGGACTAAGGATTCAGAGACTCACAGATTCAACATGGACATTTTGTGTCTGCTGATGACAAATGATGAGTGTCTCTTTATAGCTGCTAGCTGTGAAGACACTGTGGCTTTGCAGCAGCAACAGCACAGACACTCCAGGCCAAAGATGGGTTTTCAAAATACCCATGAAATTCTTCCCATGTGGAACAAGGCTGTACAGATGTGTTGTAGAAATGACGGGTCTGAAACGGGGCACAGAGAGTTGTTCCTGGCAATGACTGACTAGGAGGAAAGAGCAAAGTTTCAGTGTTTGGAATGAGTTTGTTTTCCTGTCTAATCGGTGGGGGCAGGAGCATCTCTGTATACCGTCCGTACAGAGCTACTGTTATAAGCTCAGCATGATTGGTCACAAATATTGCAAAGAAATCTGTGATAAGGTCGTGGATTGAGGAGTGAACAATTTTTGCTTTTGTTTCATTTGGAAAAGCAGTATTCACAGCACCCTAGATGTTCCCATATTACTTTCATTCCCATGAATCCTCTTGTTTCCCAAGTGGAGCAAGGGCCAACACTTCAAAACTGAGCTGGATGTCAAATAATAATGAATAGAAGGGAGAATTTTCCAGCAATTTATGAATTTCTGAACACTTAAAACCAGACACACTGGCGCTTCCCATCTTCTTTGGAAAATAAGGTGCATTCTAGGATGAAATCTCTAAAATGTGATAGTGTACCATTCATTTCTACAAAGATCACTTTATTTTAAAATAAAACCCTTGTTTTAATTTGTGTTGGGTATGACTATTCAGACAATTACTGGTGACAAAAAAGGGAAACCCAAAGCCTCAGTAATTTAGGCCTTAGGAGAAGAACAAACTAAACTGTTTCTATTTGTATTACATCATTAGCTAAACACAGGCATGATATACACTTGCAAAAGGGCATCAATGTCCCAAAGAAGTTAATGTTGATGGAGATAGGAAAAAGAATATTCAAAATATAAGGAAAGAGGATTTTTTTCCATCATAAATGAATAGAACTGATCATTTCAAGGATTTGTTGGGGTTTTATAATGCATGAAGTGTTTCATACTGTCCTTTGAGTAAATTATTCTTAGTTGAATGATTTCTTAAAGGTTTGGAAACAGAAAACTGGTTTGAAAACTCAATTTCCACCCATGATTTAAGTAAGTGTTTTTGCAGGAGTAGCTCAGTTCCATATCTGACCACAGTGAGCAAAATTTTTAAAAAAAAAAAAAACCAACAAAGAAGCTGTAGGTTAGAGGCCAAGTCCTGATGCAGTATAAATGAATGTCACTTCTCTGACTTTAGTTTTGCTGAACCACTTTGGACCTAGCTACCTCGAAAGATTTTCAATCTATCAAGTACTTAGCCTGAATTCAAAAACTACACAGTCTTATTTTTCTTCCAACCCTATTTCTCTGAAGTGTCAATATGTGTTTCTTGCAAAAAGATATGAAAATTAAACCATGAGGTCACATCATCCTATTCATAAATCGGCAGCCTCCAAGGTTGTGATCTGCCCTGGAATTCTTTTTCTGTTTGTGTTCCTTTTGGAAACAAACCCTCTGAATTCTTAGTATAATTTATGACTTGGCATACTTAGAATTTTGTTTCTTCTTCTGTAGATTTATTAACACATTTCCCAAAAGCATGTATTTGTCAGGCTCTGGCATTGTCTGTAGTATGGAACTTAGAGCATCTGTTGTTGGAGGTGGTTGCTTTTCTGTCTATACCTTGCTGCATACCAGGATGTAAACTCAATATCAACAAGTGAACACCACATCATTTTCATCCAAAATAAAAGCATGAACAGTAGAAAAGGACTAGAGGAGCTTGAGGCATGTCCATAGCGAAGCTCAGAAGGTAAGTAAAGAGACAAGCCTAAGCCAGATACAACTTGTACTGTGTACATGTGATGATCACGGAAGAGTTACAATGGACCAAGTGAATTTATTACTACTCTCCTGAAAGTTGTCAGGACAGAACCTGTTTGGTGATATGAATCTGTTACTTACTTGTTTGTGTCGTTGCAGAGAGATAGGTATAAGCAGTTTCTTAGTGCATCTTGACTCATCTTATTTTTCAGTTTTACAAACTAAGAATGGGACTTGGAGCAAACTGGTCTGTAGCACCATGACTGGCTTTTTGCATTATTTCGACAAAGAATAATTCCACTGCAGTCAACTGAATTACATACAAGGAAATATTGTCTATGTTAACAGAATCTAACTCGTTCACTTCACTGGCATAATTCACATTTCCAGTGACACGATTTGGTAGAATCAATTATAATGGAGTCTTGTAGCTAGTCTGGAGTACATACCAAATTTAATCCGTGTGCTATTGAAAACATCTTACTGGGCATTAAGGAATGTATTTTGCAACAAAACATTTATAATAGAAACGAATCATCGGCAAACAAATCTGCTTTACTGTGTCACTGAATGCAATACAATGCTATGCAATCCCTACTGGGAGCGACTGCCCTCCTTCTACCATTAGGGGCGTAAAATTATTTGGTATTCTCCTGAGAGAGTGATTCACCCATCACAAGCATTTCCTTAACCTAATTTATCTGTTGCTGTCAAAAATACATATTTTTGAAACTTTATTTCTAGAGAGTCATTAAGTGATTAAAACCAAATGAGAGGAAAGCAGACAGTTGGTAGCACGACATAAATCATAATCGAAATCATCCTGGTAGTATAACATCGCCAGACATTTTGAATGGTTTGCGAGGCTCTGAAGAGTTCCACGGTAGTATGGCTTTTTAACATCCTGCTGAGTAGTTAAAGGGTATTCAGCCTGATCTGCCTTTGTTGATAGCTGATATTATTTGACATTTTAACAAGGTTCTGTATTTGCAGAAGGATCTTATGGCACCACTTTCAACATCAGAGTCTATCACAAAAAACATTTCAACTGTTTTGCAAACAAACTTTCTTCCAGTTAATAATTAAACAGAGGAACAGCTTGCGGTATATGCTTGGAACTAATTTTACTATATATAGTTGGAAATGACAAGAGCACATGAAGATGTGACTGAAGCCTGGTAGCATTTAAATACTCAGTACTTCCTCTGTTACCTTGACTAGTGTAAAGTTGGTTCCCAAGGTAAAAACTAAGTGGTCTGCTGGCATATGGTATAACCTCCATTTGAGCGCTAAAAGCTGGATACTGTTTTTGTGAAACAGATGTTGTTGAGTGCAGCAATGCACAACTGACTCTATCTAACAGCTGGGAATCCTTCGTGACCCATATAGCTAGAAATAAACATGGTCCTATGCTTGGCAAAAGTGTAAGGAAGCAAATTTTCATTTGTTAAAGGCTTATCAAAATGAAGAATAAATGTTTTTAGCCATAAACTGATTTTATTCACAAGAGTAATCTTTCCAGCAGCTTATGCGATGGCCTCATAATATTACAGGCACCCTTTGCCAGATGAAGGCTGCAGTTGCACTGACATATAGTGCAGATGGAAAATTAACATCTGCCTCAATCAAGAGAGAAGACCAAAGACAAGGTTGACGAATATTATCTGGCATGACTATCTTTGCAGGAAAGCATATAAATGCTACAGGACCAAAACCACTGGCATCGTCTGGTGTTGTCCTTATGTGGTTACTGACCATGAAGAGAGATGATTAGTATGCACTCTCCAAGGAGGAGTAGTGCAGATGCTCAGGATGATATGATTCCAACTCACTAGTATGTGTTTTGCTATAGCCATACTATGCTAGCAGCAGAGCAGTTTGAAATATTTTTGTTCGCAATGGGTTTCAATGACATTTTGTATCCTCAAATGTGCTTCTTTTTGGGGGGTGTCAGGAAAGAGGATGTTTAGTAGCAATTATGTTGTTAAACATAATTTAAAAATTGATATAGTGGCAATTTTCAGCAATTTTTTTCTTAAATATGTTTAGGAAAATAATGTTTCTATCCTGCTTTGAACACAGCACGTTTAGAGAAAGGGTTAAACGTAAAGATCATTCAATTGACAGCAAACTGTTTGACTTATTTCCATTTTACCTTTGGGAGAGAGAGTGGTACACATTTAAGGTAACTCTATATGTGTGCATGTATGCACAAACCTACTGAGCCGATATGGAATTCCTCTGATTGTCTGATTCTCCCACGAAGGATTACACACTGCAGGATGGCTGTAGCTTCACAGGTTTTGTTTTTCTAGGAGTGTTTCTTTGTCAGAGTAAAATAGGAATCTTACCAGTTTTTGGTCGTTTTGATGGCATCTGATTTCATATCTAATTTTTGACAATATAAGTTCAAACTGCCTGTAATTTGCTCCAGAACAGAGTTACCCAGGAGGGGCAAATTAATGATTGTTCAGTCTTAATTAGTGGTTTTGACCAGGTAAGAATGACATGCATGACGTGTATTAGCTAAATTAGTGGGAAACTTATTAAAGAGAGAAAACAAATTTAGCATGAGGATGAAGGTGTAAATTTGAAAGTTGGACATTTCAGATCTAAACAAATCCTGGCGAACTACCAGCAATGTGCCCAACAGAGTTAAAAAAACCCAACAACCTCACGATACTGAACAGTGTTTCCATTAAGCTCCAGAGCTCTGAGCCACGGAAGAATCTTTGTTTTCTTTAAGAAATAATCATTTACTTTGTAGATATTAAATAAAAGGCGAGCTTTCAAAGTCCAAAAAATCAGAAAGGAAGAGGAAAAGGAAAAGGAAAAGGAAAAAAAGGAAAAGAAAGAAAAGGAACCAGCACATACAGTCTCAGAGTGTTTATGACAATCTCCTGCTTGTCTCATCTGCTTTCTTATTCTTTTCTGTCTTACAAATAGAACTTCTCTGCTTTGGGGAATGTTTCAGGAACTCGGAATTTGACTCGCAAAGTTTAATGGGTGCACCAAGCTGTACTCAAAATTATATTTCCCTGCCATGTGCCATACCAGATGTAGCAAATGAAAGGGTGCAACTACAAAAGAGACAACAGCAGCACCCTCTGCACCTCACCTCCCCAGTGTATATCTGTCAGCAGGCAGGATGCAAGCCCTAAAACATTTGCAAATTTTGAGGGTTTCTTACCAGCAATTCAACCATAAGAAAAATGTGCAGGATAGGTTAAAATTGGCAAAACCTCAGTTTCAGTTTGGGATATTCAAGCGGATCTGGACATTTTTCCCAGTTTTTGTTTTGTTTTGGGTTTTTCTGTTGTTTTTTGGTATTGCTTTTTTTTTAACACGGTTGCCTCCCACCTCTTGCCTGCTTCAAACAGCAGTATGTTTCCTTTAGGCAGTTTTCTTCCCTTATGTGCTGTTTTTATTTCATAAACTAGTCCTCAGACTTGTCTTTCCAACTGTAGCCCCAGCAGACATCCTCTCTAATGTTCTGGTCTTAAAATATTAATTTGAAGTAATAGACTAAAACAAGCTTGTTAAGGATGGTGTTAGCTGAGCCAATCACTGAAAGCTCTAGTTTTCAAAAACATATACACAACTATATGTGTGTATGGCACAGGGACAACAGGAAAGTGACTTTCTCTGAACATGCCTGAAGCTTCACAGGCTACGGCAGACTCCAAAATGGACAACAATAACATAACAGCACTCTGAGTATCACCCAAACGCTCCACAAACCATTATTTTTGATGACAGCCATTTGCAACAATGAAAGTGAGTTCTCGATGTATGTGACAATGAGACAAAGGAAAACACATATCACTGAGTGAAGGAAATTAAAAGGTGGGGGTAACAGCAACATCGCCAGCGAGGGCAGAGCAGCTCTAGTGACTTCTCTAGATATGAGTAAGAATTGACCTTCTGGATCACAATCTCAAATAGCCCTAAACTTTTTCAAGCACCAAGAGTCATGGAATGATCTCTAGACTATTTCAGTCACGTTGCCATTTGGCACTTGCTGTAGTTAAAGCACCACAGTACTTTCTTCTTAGCTTTTTTCATACTTCATTCTGTGTTGGATTTCAGTATCATTTCAGTCCCAGATGAGTTTTTCTTTCCGATACATAGACCTAGAATTGACAGACTGAAATGGGGCAACCAACCTCCTATATTCATCGGTAAAAAGTGCTACTTGGCAAGCGATGTCAAGATGTGATCTTTCCTACTTGTCCCAACAAAACTTGGAGTGTGGACTACAGAATTCAATCTTTTCTACAGTAAATGCAGAAGAAGGAAAGAGTTGTAGTGTTTCAGGTTTTTTTTCAGTTACATGTTTTTTGGGGTTTTTTAAAAGTAGTTCTATCACAGCTTGAAAAATGAGTAGAAATTTCACTACAATTTTGCCCTGTCCTGATGTTTTCTGAATAATTTTATTCTTTAAAAAATTTTTTTTGTTTTAGTCTTCTACATTCAATGGGCTTTCTGTTTGATACTAAATAGCAGCACTAAAAAAAAGTGGTGAGATGGTGAGATGCTGATAGAGCGAGATGACAGATTTTTGTCATTCCTAACATGTTAGTCATTTGTTTGGCCTAGTATTTCTGCATAGGATACCAGTTCGACGTTCGTGTTCATATGTTCATATGAATTTCAGTCATTGAAATACATGTTAAGTGATTGTGGATTTCTCACATGATATACCCTCCATGAGAAATCTCTGTGTTTCATGCCATCACCAGTAATATCTGTGTTTTCTATCAAAAAACCAGGCATTCAAAATTAACCATAGCTATTCCATAACATTAACAGCTTTGTTTTTTATGGGGCTGAAAATGAATTATGTATTTAGAACTACTCAGTATATTTAGAGTTTGGACATAATTTTTACGTTTTAAATATTTTTCATCAACCTAGAAACTGGTTTCATTTTCTCAAGGCTACTGTAACTTATTACTTAATTTTAAGCTAAAATGGTCATATAGATCCTTGTATACTCAGTGGAAAGATAAATGTTTCCAAAGGACGGTACACTACACCTTCTTAAACAATGTTTTGCAGATGAGAGGAAGTGCTGTGTTCAGGTTCAGCTGGCTTAGACTGGAAAATTACTGCTTAGGCAGCTTGAGTTCACCCAGATAGATAAGTATGCAGCTGAACACAGCATACCACAAGGCATCACATGTGGAAGACACTTTCTTGGTTCCTCATACCCTCATACATTGGTAACATGGCAAGTACTGAGTTTGTCTTGACATGAAAAAGGATAATTTCTTTATTAGGTGTTTCAAATGTGTGTGTATGTACACATATGCGCAGTATGTGTAAAATGAAGAAACAAAACCCAAACAACAAAACCCTGAGTGGTCTTACTAAGACTATGTCTTTTTACTTGAGACGGCTTGATCCAAATTTGAGCATAAAACTGCACCTAGGAAAAGCTTTGAATTATTGCAATCACAAAATGGAGTGTTCCCAACTCTGCCTGCGCCCTGCTATGCTTGGTGCAGCACTCCCAAAGGAGCAAAGAGGGCCCAGTGTGTGCCCTTATGCAGACATCCCAAGGCCATTTTCACAAACTTCATCCCACTTCTGCACAAAAAACAAAGACACTGTGCCCTTCACGCAGGAAAAGGCATGGACAGTGCACTGGAACATCAACACCAGCTAAACTTTTTCACACAGCTTGTTCAAGCAGCTAACTGGCCACACTCAAGACTTGTCCTGCGATAGGGGTGTCGCTGCCTGGATTTTAAAGATAAAAACCCTGAGGCAGACAAGCTGCTTGAAACAATGTGATGAAATAGTGACAAAGCAGGTTTAGGAGGTCCATTCTTCAGTGCTTCAGCCCTCAAGATTATGGCTTTCCTGGTTCCTACAAAGCCATGGTTTGTTAATTATGTTATTTTTGCCAAATCATGTTTATGGAAGCTAAAATATCTCTGCGTTACTACTATCATTATTTATATATGAAAGCCTGAACACGGAGGAGCTAGTTCTACAGGCTATTTTGATTTCAGTGAAATAAAAACATTAATAAAATAATTTCAAGGCTGTATCAGAAATTCCTTTTATAGGAAGGAAAGGAACAAACCCAATACTAACACATAGAAACACAATCTTTTATTTTTAGAAGAATGGTAATATTTCTCTGAAAGTAACACCTGATTAAGCAAACTTATTGAATAAGGTCCATTATCTCTGCTTGAAAAAGCTATAAGTTGAGATATTTTAAGTTAATCAGGTTGTAAAACTGCACTAAATTCTTACCATTAAGCTACCTCACCTTCATTGAATCCTGAATTCTCATTACAACTAATCATATTTCCATGCAAAGTAAAAATAATTCAGGTACTTGAAACTTGGGTATATTCTGCTCTCAATAACCATGTACATCTCCTACTAGCAGTAATGGCAGTTAGACACAAAGTGGGAAATATATATATGCATATACACATATCTCCCCGCTTGGCAGGTACAATGATTATATTTGTGAGAAGAAGAAACAGTAAAGATGCCTATATATTCCAAACTCCAGTTTATCTTCACAGTGGAGGTTTTGGACAGAGTATTTATTTATCTGCAATTGGCAGCACAGCTTTGCAGGGGATGGGATTTATGTCATTTAACCTAAGCCACCAAAAGTTAGATTCTATATCTAAGCTAGCTGTCTAGACATGCTTCTTTTTTTCACCATCTTGGGAGCAGAGACAGAGGTTTTAGAAGGGGTTTAGTATTCATCTCTCTTGCTCTCTGTCTTAAAAACATCTTAAAATTTGAAATAAAAATTAGATGAAGCACCTCCTAGCCTAGACATCCTTTACAAATGTAACAGTTTTTACATAGGTGCGTCTTCATGTGAAGTAATGGAAGTAAAGAATGGAGGCAGTCTCCAATTTCCAAGTGAAAAATAAAAATTTGTTTGTCTTTTTTTTCTACTTATTTCACCCATTTCTGAAGACAGATAAAGAAGAGAAAGGTATATCACTTGCAGAGTCAAAAAATGAGATGTATAGCAGTTATACATGTTTTTGCAGCTGTGGAATCTCATTCCCAAGGCTTGCCCTCATGTGGAGTTGGTCAAACAATTACTTGCAAATAAGATTTATTATTAGCCTCCTTTCTGGGAACCAAGTTGTTTCAGTCACCTTAGCTGGTATGAAAAGGAAGTCAGATACAACATTCTCAGCTGCCTACGGCTCTTGTTTTCTTCATTTGTTGCATGTAATTGGTCAGTGAATCTTTTCCTAAAGGAGGAATATTTGAGGGTAACCATCAAATTTGTCGCATTTCAAATACACGATCTCAATTTAAAAATGAATTTACACCTCTACTTAATATATTTCTGATATTTTTGTTCTTGTTCCCCACTAAAGTCTGAAGCTTGGTCCTTAAATGAGATACATAATTGTTCTGCTTAATGTATTTCATCACCTACTTAAGACTTCCCAATGTTTTTATTTGTTTATTTCGAATATTGATTTTCTCAGTTATATTTAGATTAATGTGGGATTTATTTGAGCAGCTAATTTCAGCTGTCTCTGAAGAATTTATATCCACGCGAGGATCTCATGTTTAATATTTTTGGTAAACTTAAACTTGGCAAATGGGTTTTTAGTGGTTTCAGCAAGGCTACCACACTAAAACCCACCTTGGTCTTACAGGGTGCCTTCAGGGTGGAACTCAGAAGGGAGCTTGAGAAGACCAACTCTCAACTGCTGTAGTCCATCCTACTGTGAACAGAGGTGCACTGTGTAGTCTTACGAATTCTCTGGTGGAGTTGACATGTTTATATTTTTGGCTAAAAGGAAACATTTTTACTGCTGAAATGGAGCCTTCCTGTCCTGCAGCATGGCCGAAAAGAAAGCCAAGCTGGTTAAAACCAAAATGCAATGAAACCAAACAGTGTGCAGCTGCCTCCTCAGGAATATCCCTGCAAGGCAGACAAATGGATACATTTATTTTCCCAGATTTGTTTGCTAATGTAAACATCACAGTGCAAGCATTAGCACTTCAAATCATTGTATAGTTCTGGGGCAGTCTTGTGAGGAATTTAATTTTATTAAAACAAATCAGTAATTTGAGATTGCACTAACTGTATATATATTTTTGTTTCAATATATTTCATGATGCAGTGCCAAAGAAACCATTTGTCAGACAAATGCTCAACAGCTATGCATCACCTTTCTAGACGAGTAAACCGGGCATAGTACACAAACAAAAGCTTGACTTCCTTTTAAGTTTGCACCTCTATTGACCAAAAAATCTAGGTAGCACTTTCATATCTTCAGAAGCTTTTAAAGTAGAAGATGAAATAATTGTATGCTACTTAGCAGGAGAAAACACCATGTTTATCAATTTAAAAAGAGGAAACAGGATATTTTCCCCTGCTATTAACACTCTAACTTGCACATCCAACTGGCACCAAGTAACCTTAGTGTGAGGTGTCACATCCACTGAAGTCAGAGGCAGTGGCTGCATTGCTCAGGAGAGCATGGACCAGAGCACCACCAAGGGCACAGCACCCTTCCCACCTCCCTGCAGCCACCCTGGGCTCCCTGTTGCCTCCCTTCAGTCCTTACTATCCATGGTATTGGCTCTTTCAATGACTCCAGCCCAGCTCCACTGCCCAAATTCAACAAGGTGCTGTTGCTGAAAGGTGCTGTGTGTGCAGGCTGGTGACTGGGACAACTGCACAAAGGCACTTCATGCTGCAGGCAGGAGGGAGATGGCTTCTCTGTAGGAGGGGAGGTGGAATCAGGCTTTCTCTCCACAAGCGCTGAAGCTCATGGAATGCCCATGCCACAGCCTGGGCTGGTGTCCATATGCTCTGGCCTTAAACACAGACTCATTACAATATAACTATAGCCAATGAAACCCAAGTCCCCCCAGAAAGCATGTTAGAGAGGCTTAGAAATCTCCATGTAAAACCACATCAGATTTTCAGTCATACCTTTTTAATGTACCATCCTTAAGCAATGGGATGCTGAGGGGCAAAATGGTTTTGCCACCACTGTGTGAGTGGGAAGGGCGGTTGAGACCACCAGTGAAATTTTGACAGCCCGTGTTCCCCATACTGGCAGGGCAGAGCACTTCAGCCATTGTCTCTAATTATGTTCTGATGCCTTAATTTGGACCGTCTTTGTGGGTAAATAAATCCTACCCTGGGATATCTTTAACTCTGCATTGTTTGCTCTACATAGGTCAGATATTGCCTAAGCTTTGCCTTTTTTTCATGATGTTTTATGTCTTGTAACACCGCAGTGTCTGAGATACTGCATGGTACAACCTAAACTTCTGCCTTCCGTCCTCAAAGCAAAGCTAACTGCATTCCTCAGTAAGGATGCAGCATGCAGACAGACAGAGGCAGTTTTCTCTGACACGTGAACAACTAATTTTATTATAAAATATATAGATCAGGCAAAAAAAAAAAGAACATATTTTATGGCTTCTTTTCACGAATTAGACTGCTCATGTTGTGAATTTGTTAAATTTTAGAGGGGTTAAATTGTACAGGGATTCAATATGGACAAACCCTTCAACTTAACACCAGGAGTGTCAGATCTCAATCTTTGTTCAAGTGGGTTTTGATAAATCTACCACACAATTCTTGTGCTTCATTTCAAAACATTGCAGAATGTCTTACTCTGCCTAGATTAATAAGGTGTAAACAATGTTTAAATAGATGGGCAAAAAAGCAAGCCAGTGACTAAAAACCAGGCTCCAGCAGAAGGGTGAGGGAGCACAGAAGTTTAGCCAGCTGTTTCCATGAAATGCAGAAAGAAGGCAGAATGCCACTTGACAATTTTTAATTCTTCTGGAAGAAACAGTTGGAGATCATATGCTCTCTAGCAGTTAGAATACCAAAATAAGTACTCTTTTTGCCAGCAGCAGTAGGAAAACACGTTTTTGTCCCTTCTGTACTTTATGCCATGTTTCCTAAAAATCACATACTGGTATCACAGACATATTCAACCTGTGAGAACAATATATTGAGCTAAAATTTGATGGTACTGCTGTCTCGTGGGACACAGTCTCCTTGTATCTCTTAAAAAGATTTTAAAAAAAAGAGAAAGCTCCTCTCTTTTTATATGTCTGATATCCTTCAGAGAAAACAGTTCTTCAGAAGTGCTTTTTTGAGTCCTGAGGGTTAGTCATGTCTGGCAAGGATGGGGAACCAAATGTGGTGTTTTCATCAGTAAAAGGGAAATAGACTAGCTTGGGTTCTTGGAAGTTCCCAAGCATTCCCCCAGCAAATGACTGAGCTGGAGAGCCACAGAAATCCTCAGTGTGTGCCACCAGAGCTGGAAAGCTGGAATCTTCATCTCAACTTCCCTTGTTGGATGTTAGTCACACAAGACAAATCATACTCCAGCAGGGAAGTGATATTTCTCAGTTGCCCTTAATAATCTGTCACCTGTGACTAGGACCAAAAACCTAGCTCTGGAGAAGTCTGTCCTACTTTTTTTTTTTTTTTTTTAGAGACAGAGGAGGCAAGTGAGCTGAGGATAGAGACAGAAACACTGCCTTGATTGTCAGGAACCACATGAAAAATCCAGATACTTTTTCGTCACTGTCTGCCAGGTCCATGTTATTACAGTGAACAGTGGTTTGCTATATGAATACTTGCTGAAATCCCCCTGCTTTTTCAGATCTGCCTCATTCCATTTCAGTGGGGACAGTTAATTGCAGCCTACCTAAAGGAAAAACAAGTAAAATTGTACACTCTCTGACTATGGAAAATCAGAAATAAGGACATTTTTGGCAACATTAATCAAATAGTGCTTTGACATATCTTTTTGTTCATTCAGAGGCTGACTTCATCCTCTGGCTCATGCCTTGATTGCTGCTAGCAATTGTTGAAGTCCATTTAGCACTCGGGGCATTAGCCAAGGCAGAGATGCATTGTAAGCATTACAGAGTGCTGCTTAGGTGGACCAGCTGATTCAGCCTAGAAGACCATGTGAGAGCATGGCAAATCTTCTAGCACAAAGAGAACTTTCCTAGTCTAAAAACTGGTCTCAGAAAATGTAGGCATTCTCAAAGTCATTATACAGCAGAAAATCAGCAGGGTGGAAGGGAGTTCTGGAAGGTTTACTAAGTTGTCTGCTAACGAGCGTCATTTCCCACCACCCCTGGTGAAGGTCGGTTTGAAAAGTATTTTCTTTCAAAAGATTCTTGCCATCAGGTAATGTTTTCTTTAAGCTTCCGACCATTTGCTTCTTCTTGACGTTCCTTGTGAGATGTTATTTCAGGGTTAACAAAAAAGAACAACTTCTAACTGAAAACATCTGTGGAAATGGACACAGTCTGCAAATACTGCATGATACACAATGGCTGATTTGTACCACAAAATTTAAATAAAAGTCATGGGGAGCCACTTGTTTTAGTGCTTTGAGTCACAATACGAATTGTCCTGGTTCCCTGTCCAACGGATTGCTAAATGATACTAATAGTATATGGCCTATTTGATACTACCACATTTAACTGTAAATGGATAAAAAGTGAGCATTTATTGTTTAGAAATCCATATTCTGGGGTTTTTCTGTTTGTTGTTGTTGTTCTTGTTGTTGTTGTAACTATTCCACAAACTAAAGAATTAAAGAAACCATCTCCTTTAATATGGAAACTGCCTTAATTCTCATATCCCTCCCACCACTGCCTCCACTTTTTCCTAATTTTCATGCCATAATCCTAGGCCAATTACTTCAAATGGCCACATTAGTTCCTTGAATAAGTCTTTTCTTTATTAAGCAGCTTTTGACAGAATGAAAAAAAAAGCAATATTGAGGAATGTCACTATAACAATGTAAATTGTATGCCTGCATTTTTTATTAATAAGGTTGGACTCTCTGAGGGACTAAGTAACATTGTTTTATGGGATTAAATTATTAGACCTGGAACTGAGAAGGGCCTTGTCCTATTGTTGAAGAGGCTGCTGGGGAGAATGGAACTGCAGGGAGCATTGGCGAGTCATGGTGAGATCTTATTTCTCCATAGAGAACTAATATCCCAGCTGCTCCAAATGCACCTGAATGGGTACTAGAGAGCTGAGGAAGCTAACTTGTGGCAGATGGGACCAGACCAAATGGTCAGTGAAATGAGCACATTCAACTAATGCACTAACCATCTCTAAACTGTTCTCCATCAATAATTTAGGGCCTTATGTCATAGTTTGTTAAAAATTATCTTTGATTAGTTATGTTATTAATACAATATGCACATTACAATAGTGTCACATTTTCTATCCATCAGAGTCAGAATAAGTCAATATGAGTGCATCAATAATTTATATTGGGTATACTAGTCAATTTTCTGCATGCAATAACATTGCCTGCTGGCAATTACTGAATGCAACTGGTGCTTTTACCTCTATATTTTTAATTAGGTCATATTCATTTTCCAAAATGTGTGCAATACTGGATTATCTGAGGGTTGATGTTGATTTTTAACAGTGGAAGTGGGGGTTTTTTATGTAAGACTCAAAGCAAAATGAAAGAGAATGTGTATTTCAGAAATAAAAGCAGGTTATTCATGACTTCCTGCACTTTGCTTCCAGAAGATCTAGCAAGGTGAAAACCCCTCTGTTGGTTTTTCTGGTACAAGTGTAAATAGAAAGCAATATCCTTCATTTAAATGCATTTAAAATGTCACAGAACCAAATCGGAACAACTGGTTTGTGACCCTTACATATTTAGTTTCATGTAAAATAGCAGCCCACTGAAAACCTTATTTGCATGCCAGCCTCAGGGGAAAAAATTAGTTACAACTTCTTTAGGGTTTCTAAATATCCTTTTTGGGTTTTGGGGTTTTTTCATCAGTGAGGAAGTATCTGTGGGAATCTACCTTTAAGGAATTAGTGCCCTCAACTGGAAAGGTCAAGTCACTCTGTAAACCTGTATTGCAATGTGCAGAGCAAAGATGTTTATTCTGCTCCATCTAGAACTGAGTGTATTGCTGTCTATGTCAATGCTTGGATAATCTAAGACTTATCTTTTTAAAAACAAATATTCTTCACTTGTGATTCAACAAGTTATAGAAACCTGTTCCTGAAGGCAAGTGGTGTATGTTAATAAGCTCAGGCATTTTGTCTTCATGACACTTTTTCCTTAGTTTTGGATGCTTCTGAAAGGCTTTTCCCTTTTTCCACTCACTCAGACTTTGGCTTTTGGAAACTAGGAGCACTTTCTATGAATTATGTGGGAAGATACTCATGTGATTCCATGTCTTACATACTAAATGTGCAGTTCAGTAAAATAGAAATCTGCCAGAACCAAATTCTTTCCTCTGCTTTTCCTTTTACTTTTTCCTTAGAAAAGGGCAAGGGATGGATTGTAGAGGCAGAAGACACAAAGTCCAGCAGAACTTCTGCAAATCAGCAGGTTTGTCTGGTGGCATTACTCATAGAGGATTGAGAATTCTCTCTTGTAAGGCAATGAAAGAGTCTTCAGAAGCAAGTTCCCTGAGCATACACAATTAGTAATACCTGATCGGTTAGTTTTATCTTTAAAATAGAAATGTAGACTCAGTTATTGTTTTTCTTTTACTAAAGGGAAACAGGTACAGATGAAGACAAAAAAAGGGGGAATGAGTCAACACTATTCTCTTAAATGAGATAAGTTAAATTTACTGAAGAACTGTGTAGGATTAACTACTGAAACTAGTTTCTGGTCATTTCTCTCTCAATATACCTCTGTAGCAGGTAGCTCAGCAGCTCAATCCGTACCTATATCACAGGCACAATTGAGGAAATAATTTAAACCTTGTATTGAATAAAGAAGATTTTTCAAATGTAACGTAAATGCTCTGGCAGTCACAGCCTATACCCCAGTGATAAGGAATCTACATGTCACTTCAGCAGCTCTGAGCTGCATCAGGATCCACTCTGGTTACAGCTGCCTTCTGCTGCTGGAGCATTAGACATGCTTGAAGTGGGGTTAAGGTGCTTGGCCCCCATTGCTTCCCACCTGCTCCCTGAACAGTTTGTTTTCATACCATCAGCCCTATGCTTGCTGCTCTTGTTGTGCTCTTTTCACTCCGAATGGTCTTCATCCTCACAGCCACGAGACCTGACAGAGTTCAGGATACCAGCTGACACTTGCATGCCATGGAGCTTTGGTAACTCAACTTAAGGAGCTTGTTCTTGCTCTCTCTTTTACTGCTGGGATATCAAGCTTCCCAGAAGTCGTCTCCTTTGTCTTTCTTGTGTCAGGTATGACCTGAATTTCATACAAGCCTCTGTAACTTGGTTTACGTGTTAGAATTCCCCAACTTAGGAGGATTGCATCAATAGCATATGTTATCATCATCATGTCCATCAAAAGCAACGTGTATTTCCCTATAAAGGTAGACAGGTGTTGTGCAGCAGAGATGTGGCACCTCTCTGAGAGCTGGAGCTCCTTAGTCCCATGCTGATTGCTGTGACTACTTCATTTTGTTTATACCAGAATCATCCTGTAAATGAGTTGGAGGCCTTGTGGCACGAACACTAAGAAAGAAAAATGGACTGTTACTCTCTATATAAGACTAGTAACATACACCATACTAAAGTTCCATTTTTGCAGACAAACATACTGCTTAAAAATATTTAAGCAGTTTTTAAAGATTTATGACAGTCAATTTTCATTTCTGTGCATTACGAATTCAAAAACAAAAGAATACAGAAATTACCCCTAGAATAAATACTGACATTTAAGAATTTTTAAAACTCTTAATTATAATAAAGCTATTGTCATTTAGGAAATAAAAAGAGAAAGCTGAATCCAATAAATGGTTCCAGATCAGATTTCCATAATAAAAATTTTGACGTCATCATCCTGTTCTAGTCATCATCATGAAAAGCCACTTAAATTGCTGAAAAATATCCACTCAGGTTCAAATTTTGGCTAAAAACCAGAGTATTCCTGTTCTTCTGTTCATTTCTATTGATCACCAGGCAACCTGAGACCAGTCTTTCTGAGGCAGAGTATGAGTATTTTGAACACAGTGCAGTAGTCACCTTGGTCACAAACTCAGGATAGGGGCGCATGCTCTGAAGCTCAGTCTGAAACTTGCACCACAGGGAAGAAGAAAAGTCCTATGAAGAAAGTAAATTATGTGGAGCAGAAGTCTGTACCTCTCCAGTGCCCCTATAAAAGCAGATGGCTTCGTTGTTTGAAGTAGATGCCGGTCGTATTAATAATCTCAGAATTAACCCAATTAATTTATGATTGCAGAATTAAGAGTTCTCATAGCAAAGGGAAATTAGGTCTTCAGTTGAAAACAGCCATTTCTACTCTGCTTATTTGCAGAGCCTACAATGCCAGTTCTGGATCTTAATCAACGAGCATTCAACACCGTTACTTCATGAGAGTTTTACATTTAATGGACTGTGCAAAGTTGGACAACCACAGAGATAACTGTAAAGAAAATGCATTCTTTAAATAATTCCTCTGCATAGACTATAAAATGTCATAGGAAGTATCAGAATATTTTAAAATATTTGGTTAAGAGATCTCGATTCATAAGCATACTATTCCTCCCTTCCACAAAGATGCTTCCTCTAAACATCTGCTGGTATGAACCACACTATAAAGAGGAGCTATCAACAGAAGGGAATTTTAATAAACACTGTTCTTTGTTCCCTGTATTTTAATGACTGATATAATTAGAATGAAGGTTAAGGGAATATTTGTTTTCCTTCCCCTCAGGGCTGCTTTGAAACAGTTTGACTTGCAAACAGCATTTCGAACTCTTGCAGCTATAATGCTTAAGCATTCTAGTGTTGTCTAAGGGGAAAAGAAAAAAAAAAGAAATGCTTACACAGCAAGAGCATCACCCAAACTCTTTGAATATAGCAGAGGAATCCATGGAAATTAGCAGTCCCACACTCTGTTGCCACTATCTCCCCTACAGATCCAGCGCTGTAAATCTCCCTTCCACAGTACATGTAATGATGGTACATGTTCCAGAAATATCTTGATGTTTGGTAGCTCAGGTTTTTCAGGAATTTCGTAGTTAGAGATGAGCTGTGTGTTAATACTCATATTCACTTACATTGGTAATTAAAATGTGATAGTTCACTCAACAGCTTAAAGTAGACATCATTTTCCACTAATTCAGACAAACTGACATCAGAAAATGTGAAAACATTTTTTTCTAGACTTCACCATGAAGTCATCTTCATAATAGAATCGTCTCGTAATACAAGCTTGATCCAGGAGAAGTGTAGATTCACAACTACTTGTCAAATTAGTCAGAATACAGATTTCATACTGTCCATGTATTTTATGAAGGTCAGTGGTGGCTGGGGGAGGCTAGATGATGCCTGATTTAGCAGGCTGCATGCATAGACAGTACCTGACCTGTCATAAAACCTACTGTGCAAAGACAACTCTTCAAAACATTTTTGGAGATTTTGAATTGGTTGAATCAGTTCACACTAAGTCAACACTTCTAAAGTTATAGTGTACCCAGAGTTTGTGTTCAGTCCAGACCCAAATCCTTAGGCTCTCCAAAAGTTGTGAGTCACCCATACACTGGATCCAGCATCATATCTATCTTTTGGGTCCCTGACCTGCAGATTCAGAAATCTAGGTTTTTCTCTTTTCTGGCTGAGATCTTCACCATGGAGATGTGGAGAGCTTCACACTTTTCTAAATGTTTTGGAGGTAGAGCTATCCAGAGAGAGCTATCACTTGGCCCTACCAAGTATTTATACTGAAGTCTGTCCAGAAACTGCCTGTACGTATGCAGGTTAATAACAGTGTCTAAGTCTAAACCTTTCAAGAATCCTTAGATGGATCTTGCATGCCAGGTAGAGTTACTGTGGACAGAGAGGAACAGACATTTCTGGAGCGGATGGTGCAAGCAAGATCTACTGGTAGGTGTTAGACAGTTTGTCAGTAAGATCATCAGGGAGGAAAATACCCCTGTAAATTGAGAGGTAATTTTGAGAACCAGATCCACTACAAAGCAACTTCAATCAGCTGGCCAAGATGCACAATAAGTAAATAATTTTCCAAGGCTTTACAATTACCATAGGCCAAATAACACAGTGGACAGAAGCACAGAAACACAGCTTGTAGCACTGGGAACAAATGTAGGAGGATGCTCTGCCCTGGAATGTAGTCAAGCAACTCAGACAATGTCCTATTTGCAGAGCTCTCAGTGGAGGGCTGAGAGAGGTGACATGTGCTGGTTTTGGTGTTGAGTTATGCTAAAACCAGTCTGGCTACCTAACCCTGAATTAATATCCTGATAGTTAGGCAAGGATTTGGCAGATAAGCTGTTGAACTGACCTGGACACACATGACTGGCAGTCAATCATTTTACACTGTAGAAGTTCGGTCCACTTGCATACGGTTAGGTTCTTCTAACATATTTCCCTTTGGAGATTCCTTCCTTGGGTAGGGGATACCCCAGAAATACACTCCTCGAGGCTAAGGAAAAGAGATAAGCCCACCAGTATTGGCATGGTGAGTTACATCAAACTCTACTTCAGATTTGTTTCTTTTTGCTAGCTTTAATATAATTACTGTGATACAGTGCAATATGCTATCCTATACCATACACTACTAGTAGTTTTAGGTTTTGTACTGTGTAGTAAATAATTCTGATTAAGATATTTGGTCTAATCATTTGCCATAATAAACAATTAATTTTATACAAATATATATTATTTGCCACCTGTAATCCTGCAGGACGTGGTTACTTAAACCACTGGCAAAGTTTGGGGCTAAGATTAGATCCAGCTGCCCCCAGGCTCCTCTCTGAGAAGGAATTTAGAAAGCAAGGGGGTCCACTCTATACATCACAACTCAGTGGCTGGGCTTCTCTAATAAACTTTGTCTGAAGCTCCCACTCCCACCCGTGACAAGAAGTCAACTTATTGTAGTCGTTATAAAGGAGGTGACAGGCTCCCACCTCCAGCAGGAGGGGAGGCAAGGATTTGGGAACATGACTATATCATATTCACTACAGAAGGCTGGAGATGTTGGGGTGGGAATGCTGTTATAAATAGACTAGAGAGGAGAGCAGGTGATGCCAGAAAGAATGTTGCTAACAGTCTTCATCACATATTAGGAATTTTCAGTAAATTGATAATTGAACTGAATATATTTGACTCCTTCCCATCCACACTGAAGGATCAAGCCCAGTGCCTTGCACTAGTGATTGACTGCTCCATAGAAAAAACTAAATGTATAGTGTACGTACAGATCATTATAGAACATTTTCTTCACCACACCATCTTGATTCTTATTGTCAGAGTTCCACTGCCTAGACTTACTTCTGTGAAATTATATCCATGGGATGAACAGACATTTTTGTTGTTGTTGTTACAATATTTAATCTGTAGAAATAAGAATTATCATTTGTTATCTCAGTCCTGGGTTTTAGTCATCACGATAGTCAGGTAGTACTGTACTTTACCTGATACACAGGACACAAACAAAATGGATACAAGGACAAAAAAAAAAAAAAGCAGGTACTACCAATCATTTTTGCAAGGAAAAGAAAAAAAGCAGTCCCAGGATTTCAGTGGCTCATATTACTACAATATTACATGAGATAACCAGGAACCCCCCAGTTTTTGCAGACATCTCCAGTTTTTACTATCTGATATATATCTATAAGGTGAATTTTAACTAAATATCAAGAAACACATATAGAGATGACCCAGTGTGTTTTATACTGAGGTGGTATTCAATGCATCAATGCCAAATGCGAATTGCTTTTGTTTCTATTTGGTACAAAAAATGTTGTTTATAAAAAGCCTTTATATGAACATTCCTAATCTAAAGTAATGTTCTTTATGTGTACTAAACATTTCTATTTGAGTTTTGGGTGGAGGAGCAACATTTATTACTGAGAAATATAAAACAGCATGTACAAGTTGCTTCATAAAGGTGCTCTGAGAGCCTGTGGAAATCAGAACCCTCACTAGTAACAGTACAAATCTGATGGGATTTTCCTGCTTGTTTTTAATAGGAATAATTCAGCTTAACACCTCACTATCCATTTTAATCCACCTTTCTTTCATATTTAAGCAATCTGTGGATATGGTTTATGTTTTTAATCAGATATAAATTATTAGCATCAAAAATACAATTAAAAGTTGCTCCCTGATGTCAAGACCAAAGTAATTGCGGTCTGAAGTAAGCAGAATTAACTCCAAAACAGCATCAAGGAAATGGCAACTTTTGTCAACCTTTCCCTGCCGACAAATGTGCTGGATCACCACTGAGATTAGAGTCTGGGTCCACCTCACACCCCAGCTCTGGTCACAGTCCCTGGGTGAAGCTGCTCTGGTTTGCAGCACACAGCCACATTCACTTGAGGAAAGTGGAACCCAAATAATAAATAAATAGTGGCAATGCCAGGAGGAGCTCCAAAGAAACAGCATTCCCATGTTCAGCTGCCAGCTGCACAAGGCTCATGTGCCATGTGCTTGAGCCTCTGTGGCAAGAGGTCTTTCCCTTCCAGCAGATGGTTGTTGCTCGGGTCAAACCCTGTCATGGTGCCTGTGCTGCAAAGTCCCTTCAAATTTACAGGAAATTAACAAAACCAGACATAAACATAAGAGAATTAAATGACTGAGTTTAACTTCTTGGGTTTAGATTGCACTCGCCCTCTTGGCACAGATTTCACTGTTTCTTCTCTGGGAACAAAGGCAGCGTTTTGCAGGATCCTTTCCTTTCCAATCTGCCTGAACCCTTTGCAAAGCAAGCCCTCCAGAAACACGAAGGTTTCTCCATCTTCACCCCATCCTGCTCGTGATCACACTTCCCTTGGTCCTACAAAAATCTGGCCAATATTCTATAGCAGGAACAAACCTGAACGTCAATCATTCCAAACTTTTAGAGATTACATTATATCAGTGAATCCCTACTGAAATATTTATGGAAGTGATAATTTGTCAGTAAATGTTACTAAAAGCTTGAAAAGGCTGGAAATACCTTCCCAGCAAGATCTCATCAGTAACTGATTATGGCTATAACCAATGCTTGTACAGTCTCTTGGACTTATTAATAGATAGTGCTTCCATTCGGATTTAGATTACTATTTCTGCACAACGATTTGATGGGACACTTTAAATTGTGTGAATGACAGATGCTGTTACATTTATAAGAGCTCCAACCATGGCTGGGGTAAGGACAATTGCCAGCCAGCGTCTCTAAAAAGGCGTTTCAGCAATTCATCCAGCGTCTGAAACTGGTTACACACAAATGCAACTTTATCCCAGGCCAATGATAATTTGACCCTACTTAATAACAATTTTAAACTCTTATCACATAGCTGTGATAAGAAAACATAATTTTGCAAGAACATGATGATCTACCCAGCTTATGTTCTGAAGGGTGTTTGGTAAACATAGCCTCCTACTTTAGATTTTTTTTTTCTCCTCCTACAGAGTGGCCTGAAAGGGAAATTCCAAAAGTTGCACACAAAAAGTTACCACTGCATCACCATAATGTAGCAGTGTGATCTCAAAAAAATGCAGCCCCATTTTTAATATTTTGTTGTTTGGATTTTTTTATATGGAAGGCTGTAGTTGGAATATTCCATTTGTTTTGGTTATTGTTGGAGACAATCTGCTAGCCACGATTTCACCTGATGAAAACTTGCATCACTCTCCTAGGACTGATTCAGCTTCTCTGGTTTGCAGTGTCTGGAAATCTGGGGGATTTTCTCCATTATTCCATCGTGATTCTCCAAAGTGTTCTGCAGAGCTGTTCCCTGTGGGGACTTCTGTGGGTTTGTGACCCCTAGTGACACACAGCTGGCTGGGTGTGCAGCTGGCCCCTGGGGCTCTCCCCTGCCCTCCAGCTTCAGCTTGGCTTGGAAGCACTGCTTGGAAGGTGTCCAGCTCAGAGGTTTTCTTTGCACTTTGCTTTAAAGCAGCTCAGTTTCTGCTATTATTTATGCTGTAGCATCTTCCCTCATATACCTCAGGCTACTGGCATGAAGAAGCATCACTTAAAAAGTAATTTAGCAAATAAGTATACTTTCCCTAGGGTGCAAATAAGAGGAAAAGTTGTAGTAAATAGCTAATGTAAGCAAAAGGTGCCTTGGGGGAACCCTAAGAATCACTTCTTTGAAACCAGCAATAACTTCTGGTGCTATTGGTCCTGAGGCAGCAGCAGTCAACATTGTTTAAAAAAGCTCCCTTATGGTGTACTCATTAATTAACTGCACTGTTTGTTGATTCTAGATTGATTCAGTTTGTTCTCAGGAGAGCATTTTTGGAAACTCAGTAATGCCTTGATGCAGAATTTCATCTTCAGGCCCTAAATTCCCAGGATGCTGTTTTACTGGGACATATAGGAGATGAAGTAAAAAGGAGAATTTGTTAGACAAAAATGATAATAAAAATATTTTAAATTCAGATGTAATTTTTGAAGATTTTCCCCACAGAGCTAAAAAACTACCTGCAGCAAAGTTTGACTGACAGGCAGGCTTTATCAAACAGAGAATAAGACAAATGGTATGCAAAATAGAGAGGAAGGTATTTGCTCCTAATTACTCGAGAAAGCATTTTAATTAAGTTGTTTGCCAATTAATGCCTCATTTTTAACATTCCGTAAATATTTAAACACATTTCATAAACTTTTCTTCACAAGGAAACACTTGCAAATATTGTTAAAGAGATTCTTAAGGCTTTCTTAATGCAATACAATTTACCATTTAAGTTTTATTTGCTCTTCTTGTGAATAAGCAAGCAGAAAAATATGTCATCTCATATCAGAAATGGTATGTCTATATGTCTATATCAAGTCTATATCAAGAAGATATTTAAAATATCTTTATGTGAGGTCTCCCTTCTATTATATGGATGAGAAACTGGGAAACATTATTGAACTTGAACTTGAAATAGACCAGTGAAATGCAAAAGCAGATAAATGGAGATACCCCTCTTTTTCCATACTCCTTCAAACTGATCACTCAGAGCTATTTATAGCCAGTCCTGCTGCTTAAAAGTATTTCTGTTCAAGAAAAGTTAATTAAGAAAAATAATAGGCAAGTGGCAAGTAGAGAAAATGGAATGATCTAAGTAGTGCTGAGGCTTGATTCAGCCTTTATCTCCACACACACACAGCTCTACCCTTCATCCACAGGGATTTGCTCAAGCTACAAGCTTGAGCTCTGTCTCCCTGGCCTCGTTAGAGCAGAAACCTGCTCCTACACTCATGTGCACCGTGAGTGGAAATAAAAGTGTCAAGGCTCTTTTTTCCTGCATACGGAAAACAAACGCCTCTTTCTCCTCATATTTTAAAGGCTTCCTGTTTTTATGGAGCAGCTGACTCTATTTAAAACTTCACAGAGGCACTTTATCTGTTTATTTATTCATTTATTTGTTCTCCCCAGAACTTTCCTTACTCATCCAAGGTTTGTTTGCTTAAATGACCAGGACTTCCCTTATCTCAGAGCTTAACTTTGAAATCCAGATCCTGCCCCACCTCCTTTGCTGTCATTAGTCATTTGTGCCTGGATCCAGGCTCTGCCTCATGATACAGTAGAGACTCAGCCTGGTTCTAAAACACCAGGGGTGTGGATCGAAGGGGGCACAGATAGTGGGACAGGATGAGATTGAGGGGGAGGAGAATGATGCAGCTGGGAAGTCAATCTTTTGGTGCATTCATCTCAAGGGTTTTCCCAGCCCTCCAGCTCTCACTGGGTCAGTTCTTGCACAGAGTGGGTCCCTGGTATCTCCCTGCCTCCAGAGCTGCTGCCCAATCTGTTTGCTCAACTCATAAACCAGCGGCAAACTCTGAGCCCAGAGCAGGAGGAGGCCGGGTATGGAGGGAGGCACGGCAGTGTCACCTCTGTCTCACTGTGTGCAGACAAGGATCGGCAGCTCCCCAGCCATGGCTGTGTCATGGACAGTACAGACTGTCAGCTGTTTCTTCAACAGTGCTTAACTTACAGTTTTCTTCCTAAAGACTTGACAATTTATAGCAATACTCAAATTAGAGCACAGTGGAGCTGGCTGGTTCCTCTGCACTCAGGTTCTTTGCGGTCTGCACAGCGGTACCTTGGAATGAAAGCCTGGAAATGATGTTTCCTTGGATGTCTCAGCCAAATTTATAACTAGCCCTCTCTCCTGGCCTATCTGTCTCCTCCAGTTCCATACTCAGACTTGGAGCAATTTATTCCTGCAATGAAGCAGCCCTCAGCTGTCCATGGAGATAGCCAAGTTACAACATCAGAATGAAGATAAGTTTGCAAAACAGAGTAATAAGTTATTAATTAGTTCAGAGGGTAACATTTGCAACCAATACTCTCAATGTCATAAGGGAGTTAAGCAAAAATTTCCAACTAAAATTGTTTATTCAGAAAATGCCTTTAAAAAGAAACAAAAATCACTGCTCATTCAAACCGTTCCTATTACAAAAAAAGAGGAAGATCTCAAAGGAAATTTTCCCTATCAGGGGGCGTTCTTTGTAACTTAGTCACCAAATAAAATCCAGGAAACACATTACATTAAATATTTTTTCTGTTTTCTCTACTGATTTTCAGAAACAAGACAAAGAAAGAGGTGACAAGCCCCTGAGAAAGAAAGGAAAAAAAAAAAATCAAACCAAGTTGTAAAAAGCTAAAAACAGGAGAGGAGACCTTTTAACACGTAAATAGGATAAAGGACAAAGAGTGTTTGAATGAAGGTTAGCTCAAGGGAGCCCTGAGGCTGACTTAGGCTCCTGGGTCCTGCCATACTATGAATATTAAGCAATAGCTTATCTTCTGCTCTGTCTTGCAACATACAGCTCCTCTTAGAGCCCTTGCCAGTGGAGATGCTAAGGCTCTTGGTCATATTTAGAGTCCAGAGAAGGCTCATACCGAAATAAGAAGCACTCCCTTTTTTTGCCCCATGACTCCTAGTGGGGTGTTACCCCCACAGAAATCAGCAGCTTCTGTCCAAATCATCCTCAGAAAGGGACACAGATGGTCTCCACAAAGGCCCTGCAGCCATGCTGAGCAGAGCAGTTCATTTCAGAGCAGCAAGACGTCCCTGACCAGGGACCATTTTAACTCTGCTCTTTTGAGCTCTGAGACCAAGAGCTGCAGGACTTCACCTACACTTTCTAACATTTCACTGCAGAACTTAGCCAGAAAATTATGTTCACATCTACCTACTCACAGAGAAAATATACTGGCCAAAGCTCAGAAGCTCACAATACCTGGTAACCTCAATATGTCACTGGGTATGTGATTTCTGCTTCTCCCAAGTCTGTGGGAGGAACTTGGTAAGGCTGGGGAGATGGGGGAGAAGCAGCTGTGCTTGATATCAAAAATATGCCTCCCCTTTGAAGACAATTAGAAATAGTAGAAATATATAATAATATAATATTCACAATTTTTCTTTTACCAGTGTCATGTGGAGCAGCCAGCTACTGCCAGGTGTGCTACAGAGCAGGGACTGCCCGTCCTTGGTGTGTTTGGGGCAGTCCAGTGTTTCTTCCATTTGCTGGTTTGAACTGCAGCTCCAAGAAAGGAGCAGTCTCAAGTGAGAGGAAGGCATGGCAATATCACATCTGTGTATCAAGCACAGATTTACCACAAGGCAGAGAAACAGGTTTTAGTATCAGGCAATGCCTGTCTGAAGTCTTTCCTTCTCCTGCAAGAACTATATGAAAGAGACAAGTTCTTTGCTTAAGGACTTGTTTTTCTAAGTCTGGATTTTTCTCATGGCAATAAGCCAAGACTTCAGGTTTGAAGGACTGGTTTTGCGTGGTCCTTTGAGCAGAATGAAGAAAAGTCACACACAACCAGTTTTCAAGGTTTTGATAAGATACGTAGGAAGAACATTTCTGTTCTGTCACACACTGTGCTCATGGATGTTGGTTTTTTTAAGCTTTGTTCTACCGTTTGCTGAAATTCAACAGAATTCAAGGGATTTAAGGAAAGAAAATTGCTGTGTGTCCCTGTTAGCAAAGCTAACCCAATAATCAGTTTCACAGAACCAGAGGATATTCTGAGTTGATGGCTAAAGCACAGCATGGGAGCAAACCAGGGATCTTTGGCCCCTCTCACACATTTTTTACCTTTGCCTGCATTAAGGAAGACAACTATGAGAATCTGGAGTAACTCCAAACATTTGCCAGCTGGTTTTGAATGTTCTCAGCTGTGTGTGCTGTTGGATAATCTTAGACTTATTTTGTGCTGTTTGTTGCTGCCAGATAGTGTTACTGTTTAATGACAATGTTAGAGGAGGCAAAAGTAGGTCCAGCTTCTGAGCTCGAAATAATCCAACATAGCTCTGGCTGAAAGCTAATGCAGTCTGAAAAGAGGAAAAAAAAAATCCTCTAGTGCATTCATTTGGCTGGTCCTCCTAATACTTGTGGGAAAATAAACAATTTTCAAACCTTTAGTTTTGGTTTTCTTCCCTGCCATTATTGAGGCCAATAGTTTTCTCTGATGTGAATAAATTCAAGTACAGACTGAAAGTCCTTGCAGAATTTCTGTGAGATCAATCTGCTCACCAGGAGAATTTTCTTGGTTACTTCAAAGACTCACAAACCCACAGAATGGTTGAGGTTGGAAGGGACTCCTGGAGGTCATCTTGTTAAATATCCTTCCCTTAACCTTGCAACAAATTTTAATGATTTTCCATCCAGGTTCATGGAATTTTTCTGATTTACTCCTAGATCCAAATAGAAACTTCATAGGCAGTCCTGCCTTCTGAACACTTACCCAGCAGTTCAATGACCCACTATTATTCTCTCTTAAAAATAAGATGCTCCATCTTGACCCCTAAAGTCACAGTCAGCTTTTTCCCAGCACAAGGCCTAATTAAGGACACAAGTGATCCGATCGAAATTTTGCCAAGCTCTGTGAAAACTGCATCAGGGTTTGCTTAGAAAAGGCAGTGCTTTTATTCAGTGAATTAACTCAAAACAGATTAAACTCTCAGCTAAAAATACTATGAGTCTATTCAAAAACATATATTTTGGTATTTTATCTACTTTTATTTTAAAAAAATTTCCTGCTCAGGTTTTTTTTTTTAAAAATCTCCTTCAAATTCTCCTCACGTTTTCAGCTATCATTTTTCTTTGCCTTATCGAAATGTTCCACTCTCTTGTTTAAAATATGGAAATTAATCAATAATTTGGCTATTATTAACCTGTTCACACCTCTGCAGTCAGTCTTATCTGTAGGAAGTTCATGCTACCAAAATCTGTATTTAGCTGCCAATAATTAACTCACATTTCTAGAAGTGTCTAATATTTCAGCTATGCTTTTGCTCTCAGAGTCCAGAATTAAAAGTGTGGTGAGAATGCTCTTCTTGCAGACTCAGTTCTTCTAAATCAAAAACTTGTGGACATTTCTGGACAGCTAGATTCTATCGGTAAATAAAAATATGTCACTAACTTCTTCCCAAAAAAGAAATATTTCATCCCAAATCTCAGCTGTTTTGGGAAGGTTGGACTATTTCTTTTTGTTCCTTGGAAACAAATAAACAAACAAATGTTAAGTGTGTATGCATTTCAAAAGCCTTTTTGATTACAAATATGTGATAAGCTAAAAAACGAAGTTCCAACACGTGGTTCTGAAAATTTTTGTACCTCTTGAATCTATTCACACTGAATTGAGATCCTGTGACTCTGTTGGATTTGGACAGTGCCTGCTGTTTGGTGAAAGGATGTAGGCAGACCCCCAGAGCTAGCCTGGACTCAGCAAGCCTCTGCCCAGCCTGTGACACCCAGGCAGTTTTCCCAGAGCGAGCTGGTGCTGTCTGGGTGAGATTCAGGGGGTTTCATCTTCTCTACCTCGCCATCCCAGAGCCTCTTTCTGCACACACCACACCCCCACCCCCAAAGGCTGTCCGTGTACAGAGACTGGACAAATACACAGTGTGCTTCAAAGCACCTCCCCTGCACGGAGGAGCAGGACCCTGCTGTGGACATACATCCATATATCAGCTTACATACAGCCTGAGCAGGGTGTCCGTGGGCTGGATTAACTCTCATGGCCATGTGATTGAGATTATGTGGAGGGGAGGGCCACAAACATGATTAGGGGTCTGGAGCATCTCTCTTGTGAGGAAAGACTGAGGGAGAAGGGCCTGTTTAGTCTAGAGAAGAGAAGATTGAGAGAGGATCTCATCACTGCATATAAATATTTCAAAGGCGAGTGTGAAGAGGATGGTACCAGACTCTCCTCAGTGGTGCCCAGTGACAGGACAAGGAGCAATGGTGATAAACTAAATCACGAGAAGTTCCATTTCAATAGGAAGAACTTCTTTACACTCAGGGTGGCAGAGCGCTGGAACAGGCTGCCCAGGGAGGTTCTGGAGATGAGGTCATGTCTTTCTGGAGACATTCAAATCCCACTTGGTGGCGACCTGTGTCACCTGCTCTGGGTGAACCTGCCTTGGCAGAGCCTTGGATGAGATGATCTCCAGAGGTCCCTTCCAACCCTCACAATTCTGTGAGATAGTTTTCAAAACGTCTAGAAGTGCCCTTACAACTGGCATTTCACTCTTACATCTAGAACACTGAATAGCCAAGTAACCACCATGAAGGAGCACAGTGTTTTGCAAGAGGGAGATTCTCTCAGGGAGACTTGAAATTGTAATTGTGTGCTGTCCTCATCAGCCTGACACAGGCTTAAGAAATGAATAGTAGTCTTGTTCAAATAGACGAGGAAAATGGTTCAGTACTGAAAATGTTCAGATCACTGAAGAGACACCATGAGAGCTCCTGTGTGCATCTGGTGCTCTGGAGATGTGCAGCTGGTGCAGGGGGTAGGACGAGCAGCAAGCAGCTGCTCTCTGAGGTACGTTCCCCTCAGGACTAAGCATATCTCTACTCAGAAATATGTCAGGGAGTTATGCTGGCTGAGCCAGAAGTCCCACCCTGCTGAAACAGACAGTGGGGACTGCCTGGCAGTGCTGTCAAGGGAGCCACATTGCATAGGGATGGAAAAGACAAGGAGCAGCATTGGATGCCTCTGTGTGAGCGCAGCCCTGCGTTTCAGACCCTTCAGACTGTAGCCCACCTGGACTATGAGGGTCAGACAGGGACCAGCCCCTGTCTCCCCCCCTAGGCTCTCTGCATTGCCCTCCTGCTAGTCCCTAGTACAAGGGAGCTTCGTGCCTGGCAGCTCAGCCCATTCAGCACAACTGTCTCATTTGAAATGGTGTTCTCACCTGCTGAGGAAAAGCCCAAGCATGCACAGTGAGTCCATATCAAAAATCCTGACCAGCCAAGAGATCTGAGGGGGAATTTAGGGATCCGTCAAATGAGGGAAATGTGATGGATCTGAGCTCACACTTGCCAGCTTCTACTCTGCCCCAGAAGTAAAGGAGAAGTACCACCTTCTCCAGATCCTGCCATTTAATAAACCTATGCTCAGTTTGACTGTTTGAAAGGATCCGTGCTTTCATTACAGACCTCTGTAACCTGATGCTTAGGATTATTTCCATCTGTGGTGTTCACTTATTTGTCTGGGCTTAAAATGCTGCACCATGGCTTCTTGCAGCTCCTTGCTTTGAGCTGTGTCCCTTTTAAACCCCTCTCCAAGACTTCTGACTCACTCCACTTACTGCATTTGGAGTCCAGTGTTTTCCCTACCTGAAGGCCTCTGTCATTTTTAGATGCCATACTAGACTTGACCTGCAGGCCGAAAAACATAAACCTGGCACAAATGGGCAGTTTATCCTTCCCCTTAAAGAGAAACTTCTTTTATCTCCTGAAGGAAGCTGGATCTCCTATGGAGTAAATGCACCCTTAAGTAATTGTAGTTTCCAGTTTAGATGTGCTTAGATTAATGTAACAAAAGGACCTTTCTAAAGCTGTCCTGACTCATTAGCAAAAAGAACCCTTGTGCAAAGGGAAAGTGAAAATCCATGCTGTTGCATGTAGTTTTCAGTCACTAACTCACAGAATTGCAACAAGACTCTCATTCCCCAGCTCTCATTAGAAGCAGCCTACAGTGGTCCCACACATAACATGGATTTACTTTCCACCCTTCTCTTGCTAAACTCTGGTAGATATGACTATTTAGTGTTGTCTGTTTCACAAAGATACAAAAGACTGAGAAGACACAGTCCATATTTTCCTTGGCCCTCAGCATGTCTCCCAGATCCTCCTTGTTTTTAAATTGCTTCACCTGCATCCACTGATGTATGGGCAAACATATGTCAAGATAAATCTTTCACCTTATCCTCCACTGACACATTACAAAGGTAACAGCTGCCACTAGATTTCGATTAACCTTTTTCGAAGATCTTTTACTAACCTATCCCCAATCCAAACCTCCTACTGCTGAGTGTAACTTGTTCCACATCCAGACAGCAAAAATATCTATGTTCTGATTAAATGTCTTACATAAATTAAAAATTAAGAATTTTTGAGTTGATTTTAAGACCTAGGTGTAAAGGAAAAAGTGCTGAAGCATCTATAAGTGCAAAGGGATCCCCCATCTGTATCACTGTCCTTTAAAACCTGTCCCCGGGTCTCTTAGGTGCCTCTAGAGAGAAAATATCTTATGCCATATCTACATATACTAGATTGCTGTCTGAATTTTGCTAGTGAATACAGTTTTCTTTTAAGCTTAGTTGAGAAGACAGGCATACATCCATTTTTATATATGTCATCCACTTCTGCAGGGATAAAGATCAAAATCCTTAATATCCCTCTTCTAGCCTTCTTTAAACAGAGATTTATGCACAGATTTATTTCAATTCCAGTTGATAATGACTTGTAAGAGTCTTGATGTCTTTGGAAAAATCAGCCTTGGCAGTTCTCCATTGACCCTCATAGTCAAGAGCACCACATCACTTTGAAATGGCTTATTTCTGTGCCTGAAAAGAAAATCCAATCTACTTATATATTAGGTCAATTATTTAAATTAAATATTATCATAAGTCTTCCTTTTAAGTGTGCTTGGCATGATTTGGGTTTGTTATTTTCACAAGATATCAGCTAAATATTTATTGCATTGTTATTTGTATTTAACATAATCTGCCATCAGCACCAGGGGTTAATGGATGTATGTTTTGCATTAGGGAAAACCAGCATGTGGGTTGTATTTCAGCTACAGTAAGTGGTACTACGCTTCTGAAATACCAAAAACTTTTGTGCAGCCTAAGTTATTTAGAGAAAAAAAATCAATATAGCGTAGAAAATAAAAAGAGTAAACATGTAAATTAACTCCTGGCACATATTTTGTTCTGGGCTGTAATACTCCTTTTAAGATTGCCCCTTTTTAATAGCTTTCGAAAGAATTTCTTGCATAATGGCATTTTACTCATCATGTTAATGTCAACAAACAAGGCAGATTAATGCTTATAATCCTGAGCTGTCTCACACTCTGCTTATTAGAACTGTAGGCAGATCTTCATTAGGATGAATGACATCTGAATCTATAAGCTCATCACAACAGAGGCACCTTCTTGCTGTGGTGTCACCCTGCAGATGACAATGTCGGCCATTATGAATGACACTCCACAATTCGTTACTTCCTGCCTCAAATTGCAGTTAATCTTTCATCCAAACTGTACACATGTGCAGCTTTAAGTGGGCTATCACAGCAAGTACCCAGTAATGCTGCAAGCACATGGAGAATGACAGAAGGTAAATTGCTTGTCAGGAGGTCTGTATTTCAATTCACAGCGTATTCCAAACACGTTGTGGTGAAAGCTCTCCACAACAGCTGCTTTCATTGCTAACTATTTTTGATGTAAATGTCAATAAAGCTCCAGGCCCTTTCATATTTTTGGCCAAGACTGTCCATCTTTCCCTATGCAGGCTGGCAGGTTGAGCTCCATTTATCTACTCTTAGGAACATGTCCTATAATAATGATTGTCTCTGGAGACCGTTTAGAGTGATTGAAAGCAGTGATTGGGACAATAGGCTGCTGAATTTCATTGCTAGATTGGGTTGACAGGTGACTGCTTTTATATCCTCTGGAGGAGAGATGGAAATAAAAACATAGTTATATCTAATCAACAGACAGGCATCTACCAATTGGAAATCTATACCTTCAGTTTACCCTTCTCATCAGAACAACTTAACCATGAATTATTACAGGACTCTCATATTTCTCCAGTGGTCAGAGAGTTTTCAGAAGAAAGGAAGATGGGGAAGATATGTGTTGCCTCACTAGAGGTGAGAAGTAGGGAAAGAACACGTCACAGGCCATATAGCTCTACCAGTTTCAGCGCCAGCTGCTGCTTTTAGTAGCTGCAGTTAAGATCTTCATTTTGCTTTAATGAAAATCTCTGGGTGTTACAGAAAGAAGGAATTTCATTTTTAATCAAAGAGGCCATGAATGTTATACATTGCCCATGAATTTTAACACACTGTAACAGTGTCCTTTTTTCTGTCTTGCATTTAAGCAAAAGTTCTGTAAACTCATTAAGCTTACTGTGGATATTTTTTCTTTTATGAAGTTGATAATTAACATACCACTGGGTTTTCCGAAGGAGATGGGAAGACGATCAGGTAGAATTCTGAAAACAGTATGGCAAACAGTCTAAAATATTCACTCTGCACCAGCATCTGGCTCTTTGGCAGACCCCAAAGACTGTTGTGCTGGCACCTTTGAAATTCCCTGTGAGTCCATGTAGTTGCCCATGGTTACACAGCAGCTGGGATCTGGCTTCCTCATCTTCCTTGCTACCACGTTCCCCCCCATCTCCATTTACCTTTGCTTCTGTAAATCACATCCACTTCTATCCATCAGTGGTGCCCATTGCAATGTTGCATCCATTTCCCTCTCTAATTTGCAGACCAGGGAGTAGAGCGTAAGTAGGAGTTTACCCTTGCCCATTTCCTTTTGTCTAAATCTGCATTGGTGTAGTTCTGTTCACATTTTAAATTCATTTTTGTTTACTAGAATCTCTACAATACTGAGCAGCTTTCTGTGGCTCTAGGCAATGCTGACACAAGTTGTGAGAATAATATGATTAAAAGCAGCTAAATATCCAGCTGTTAGATCCACATCTCTAACAAAAACCTAATTCAAAAAACTCAATGCCATTACTATCTGAGTTCTAGCCTTCAATTAAAAAAAACCAAAACAACTGAGTGCTTTTTGACTCCTGTAAGCCTTCTATAACAGCAGTTTTATTTTAAAATCTTAGGGGTGTACCAGGTTTGCATGGCAAAGTTTTGGTAGTGGGGGGCTACTGGGGTAGCTTCTGTGATAAGCTGCTAGAAGCTTCCCTCATTTCCAGTGGAGCCAATGCCAGATGGCTCCAAGATGGACCTGCAGCTGGCCAAGGCTGGGCCAATCAGTCATGGTGGTAGCACCTCTGGGATAACTTGTTTAAGAAAGGGAAAAGAAATCCGTGGAGTAGGAGCAGCTGGAGAGAGGAGTGAGATTATGTGTGAGTAGCATCTCTGCAGACCTCCAGGTTAGTGGAGAAGGAGAGGCAGGAGGTGCTCCAGCCACTGGAGCCCGTGGCACAGCCCATGGTGAGGCGGGGTGTGCCCACACAACACATGGAAGTCCATGAGGGAACAGAGATCCACCTACAGCCTCCTCTCAGAGGACCCCACAATGGAGCAAGTAGATGTACCCAGAGCTGGCTGTGACCCCATGGGAAGCCCTCGCTGGAGCAGGCTCCTGGCAGGACCTGTGGCTCTGTGGAGAGAGAAGACCGTGCTGGAGCAGGTTTGCTGGCAGGACGTGTGACCCCGTGAGGACCCACAGTGGAGCAGTTTGTGAAGAGCCTGTAGTAAGAACTCAGGTTGAAGAAGTTTGGGGAGCACTGTCTCCCATGGGAGCAACACCACGCTGTAGCAGGAGCAGAGAGTGAGAAGGAAGGAGCAGAGACAATGTGTAATAAACTAACTGCAGGTGCCATTCCCCATGCCCCTGTGTCGCTGAGGGAGAGGAGGCAGGGAAATCAGGAGTGAAGTTAAGCCTAGTAAGAAGGGAGGGGTGGGGGGAAAGCGTTTGAAGATTTAGCTTTTATTTCTCATTTCCCTACTCGGATTTGAATGGTAATAAATTAAATTAATTTTCCTGAAGTCGAGTCTGTTTTGGCCATGATGGTAATTGCTGAGCAATCTCCCTGTCCTTATCTTGTCCCACAAACCTTCTGTCTTATTTTCTCCCCACCTTCATCCAGCCGAGGAGCAGAATGATGGAGCAGCTTGGTGGGCACCTGATCTCCAGCCAAGGTCAGTGCACCACAGGGGGGAAAATACCTACTATGTGACAAATATTCATAGAAAATTTTATTTCTCCATGGAAATAAAACCAGCTCATTTGAATAAGGCTCACATTATAGACTCAATGCAAATTTTCTTTGGAAAGAGAAAAAGAAGCAATTCTTTCCAATTCTTGAATAATAATTTTATATACACTTCTGCTTAAATAAATGTGGTTGATAGATTGCCAAAGGAATACATTCTCCTTTTAAGGCCCTAAAATCAGCTTGGAATGTTCAAAACCTGATTAATATTATAGACACCGGGCCCCTTGTATCAGATCTTGAATGCCAGCTTACCAGTTTGTGCAGGCTTCCACAAACTGGGGATAGAAATACTCAATGTCTTGCAGGCCATATGAAGAGGCTGGATTGCCAAAGAGCACTATGTTTTGTTCTTTTTATTGAATGCTCTGATTTTGTCGGGGACAGAGTTCATTTTCTTCTTAGCAGCTGGCACAGTGCTGTGTATTTGGATTTAGTATGAGAATATTTGTTAACAAAGGAAATAAAGCACCTGAAATTATGGTAGATCTATGCAAAGAGGCTCTTACAAATTTCTTTCACTATATTGGTTAAACTGACAGACTATAAAGATCAAAAGTAAATTCCAAAGCAAAGAAATAGATTGTCCAAGAAGAGAGGATACATTAAACAAATATGCTTTGTTTACATACCAGTTTGAATCTCTGTGCAATGGGAGGTTAACAGTTGGGTTGAGAGAGTCTAGCAAGAGGAGCCCATTTCACACGTCTGATAATGTAGCTGTCACTCAGGCTCTATGTCTTTCCTCATCCCTACCCCAAAGAAAATTGTGTGTGAATCCAGACCTTAAATCATGTTGTCTTTTCCTTTATTTTTGTTTTTAAAGTTGGCATTTCTTTCTAAAAAGAAAACTGGATGAAAGATTGATTGCATTGTCAAGAAATGCACTAAAAGCCAGCAAATCCATAATATTTTGAAGTTAGGAAGTTTTCTGCATGCAGTAACGTCCACTAAGAGATAAAAATAGAAAGTTACTGAGTTTTACTACCTCACTACAGAGGCAAAAGCATTACAGCGAAAATACACAACTCTGTTCTAATTTATTGCTTTAAAAAAAATAGTTTAGTTTTATTCACAGAGGTATGGAAATACATGATCTTTCCATCAGCTGGCACCAGATTGCCCTAGAAGGACACTCAGAAAGAAGGAAAAGTAGGGAAATTAATACCGCGTTATTTAAACAGAGAACGTAAAGTCATTTTGGTCATTTGTAGAAGTGTGTTTTTTTTCTTCAAGTAATAGTTTTTAGAAAAATATTGTCCGACCATTTGCAGTAATTGTTCTGAAATTGTGTTTGTGGGCAAACTACCAAAGGAATATGGCCAGCTGAGGCAATTGCCTATTACTTTGGAAACAACTTAAAAGTGAAGAAGCTCTTTAGTTGCTTGCTTTTAATTTTGTGTAACATGAGTTACTGTCAGATGTCTTTTATAACCAGCATTCACCTTAGATTCTCTCTGCTTATCCACAGAGATATACAAAAGATTTGACATATAGTCCCATGTACATTGAACAACTTAGGTTTGCTAAGATCTTGTGTAAATCTTTTGTAGCTTTTCCCTTCTTCAGCATTGCTGTGGGTTAGATAAGCCCTCTCTTGAACTCCGTGCAGAACTCATTCAGTGAAGGCTTAAGTTAAAATCATTATCCCAGAGTATATGTCTACCAGGACTAGATAGTATCTGTGATCTCATGGAGGTGTCCACGGGGTGGAAAATTTTAGATGATGTATCTGTGCATCCTCATACCTCCGGTAAAGAGAACTTGATATCTGTTGAAGATTTTGAAATATCCATATTAGTAAAAGTCCAATCAATTGTCCCCTTCATCAGAGCAGATTTGATCTGGTATTTCAATTGTTAACAGGCATTCTCTTTTAATAGTTACAAGGTCTTAATTTTTTTTCAGAATGTCATTAAATTTTAATTTCATTTATCCCATGTACCCTTTGGTACCTCACTGAGGTAATCTAGGCTCAGTGGAAGGGGAGAGAGACACAGTTCAAGGGCGCGAATATTAATGCATCAGCACAAAACTCAATCAACTTAAGCTGTAGGGCACCTAGATTGCTAAGTTAGTCACTTCAATTACACGTCCAAAGTTAAACAGAATGAATTGGTCTCAGTAAGGTAAAAGTCAATGTAAATATGAACACACTTTGCAACTCCCTGGCATACTGGGGTGTCACAGTCTAAGCTGATGTGAGACATTATCAGCCCTGAAGAGTGAGTGGTTGATAAGTATTCCATACTCTGTGAAGCACTGTGTGAAACAGCAGCCTGATGCACTGTGCCAGATCTACAGTTTCCTGTTAAAAACATTTCTCTGAGGAAGGCCAATATTTGTGGCCTTTCCAGGTATGGAACTCACCTGAATAAAATCTAATTAATATAAAACAATTGATTTTAAAATTCTTATGTGGATTTTCATTCTTCACCAGAGTCCACAATGAAAAATTTCAGTAAAAATATTCATTGTGTGAAATGAACTCTGGCTTATTAAAATGTTCAGTAAGCCAAAGAATGCTCTAGCAGACCAGCTTGAAAGTCTGATAATAGTCTGTGTCACATCAGCAATGCTGTAGCTGCACTGTGGTATAGAAAGAGCACTTGGCTTTTGGTGAGTGTATTTAGCTCACAATATTGGATGAATAATTAATCTAAACTTCTCTTATAGAGAGCTGCAAGGCATAGCCTGGAAAATGTTGAAGGCAGTAAAGCAAAATTTTGATATATGAGGATATGAAAAAGTCTGTTAGGCAAAGTGTGTAATAAGGACCTTTTATTTAGAGTAAAGTGACTTTTTATTGTCTTTAATTTTCCCATTTAATTGTTCACAATGGAGGAGTTAATGTTCAAGAGAGGAGTTCCAATTAGCTCACATCAAAAAGTCGGAAGGGGAGTTTGTGTCCAGAAAGGTGTATCACTGTCCTGCAGTTCCTGCAATCCAGTGCAGTGTCAGACACGTGTCTCCTGAAATCTCAAATCAGCTTACCGAAAACACATCTACCATGGTCTTACAACAAATCATTGAGGAAGCAAATTTATGCACTAGTGACTGACTGTTACACAATTAAATGTGATGGCGTGAGGTATCAGAGTAACATGGAAAATTTGTCCACTGCTATACGTTATGTAAGGGATGATTCATCCCTGAAAATATCTCAGAGAAGAGGTGCAACTCAATCATCTTCATGCCAACTGCACCTCTGACATGATTATTGCTCCTTTGAAAGCAGCTGGGTTCTTTTCTAGTGGCATCATTAATTTGTGCTATTATAAGGCCGGTCTGAAATTTATGAAGACGAGTTGGCATATAAATACACGTCCAGAAGGAATGTGAAAAGGAAATACGTTGAAGTATGCATGATTTCAGGCATCTATTTCATTGAGTAGGGCATGTCTTGAAAAGAACATTTATGAAAATGTTCCAAATGGTAATTGCTGGGGCAATGGTGGCTTGGTTTTTTTTTAATTTTCTGAATTTTTTTTGGTTGCTGTCATTGGCATGATGATAGGGAAGAAAATAAAGAAATGTAAAGGAGAAGCACAAAACTGACAGCCCATCTTTTCTAACATTGATACATATATTTGCTATTCTAATATTCTGTAATATATTGTTACAATGGGAATTTCAATTGGTTCATCCATTCACACGCATGGAGTAGGTGGATTTGAATAGTCTTTATTGGACAGAACATTGTAAGAAACCATTATAAAGTCTGTTTTCACGACCAGGCAAAGTTTTGACCTTGTAAAGTCTGCAACTGGACCACAGTTTTTGACTCCAGCATAAATCTGTGCTGGAAATATGCTGGAAAACCCAAATGACTGTTTCAACTGTTTTGATTGCAACATCCTAATGAAGTTTCCGTGCTTTGCTGTTTAGAGCCTTTTCAAGATTATCCAGTCAGAGACTGAAAATAGTAGAAACATTATCAGATAGAAAGCTTCAAGTTGCTAGTGCTTTTTATAAACATCTTATAAATGTTTTATAAACAGATCTCAGACTCCCATGACCCACTCACAAAAAATCTCTGAGAGAGATGAAAGTCACCCTGTGTGAAGCATCAGGAAAAATGTAAACCCCAGAGAAATTCTGGTTAGGTTCTGAAGTTAACAGTGTCTCAGGTGGACTCTTTGTATGAAGCTGAATCTCAGTCTAAAAAAAATAAAAAGCTCTACTGCATGAATAGCACAGTAATTGACATTATCTATTTATCACTGCTTGCAAGGACTTTTGTTTTCAAGAAATGTACTGAACTCTGATTAGAATCAGTGATAGAAATAGGAGAGAGTAGGCATAAATAATGTTTCAGGCACACTCTTTTTTTTTAGGACATAAGAAAAGGTAAGACACACACTTTTTGCATCCTGCTGGGGTATCGATCAACCTTTTGCATCTTGAATGCCATGGGCATCACAATAAAGCATTTCAGTCATTTTAGACTAGCAAAGCTTCTGGCATGGGTCAGAAAGACCAGGCAACAGATGCTGCACAGATAAGGTAGAATGTGTTCCCCACAAAAGAGTGAAAAAGTTTAAAAGCCACAAAGGAGAAGTGAGAGGAGACAGCTACCTCCTTGCTCAGCGTATGGGTGTGGATGAGTCAAGCGAACACACAGCGAGAAGCTGGCTCCTGATTTTCCCAGTGCACAGGATTGTGTTTATTAGCAATTCCTTCTCACTTTCGTGCAGGCACCAAGTCTGGGCTGTTTAGCGGTCTGCCAGCGGGACGGTGCATTGGGGTGGGGAGGGAAGGTTGAGGAGGGAAGCGCAGGAGCCCTTGCCCTGGGATGGTGGCGTGCGGCTGTCAGGAGTGAGCAGGCGGCACCGCAGACAATTGCAAGCAGGGGGAGAGTACACGCTTCTCTCGTGGCTCCCTTTGATGCCTGGATCAGATCGTCTCTTGGACCAGCAAACTCTAACACCTCTTCTGAAATCAGCTCCAACTGGTGATGAGCTACATCTGGCCTGTGAAATGAAAATAGCAAAACCTTTGATTGAGTCCAAGTTAAGTGGATCTTCATCATCTGCTCAGTCAACTTTTGCCAAGATGAATGATACTGTGACAGTATTCTAATAATTTCTGAGGTGGATTCCCTCCTTTTTTCATCCATCTGCAAAGAACAAACTGCAAACACTTTGAAAATTTACTGCTCTCTAAGGGAGAAATTTTGTTCTTTTCAAATATATCCACAGCATTTCACTAACTGAAATGGAGTGCTACATGTAAGCCTGAATCAACCTAAAAACACAGACCTCAGCGTTGAAAGAGGAATCAGATTTTTAAAATTGTCGCAGTGCATGTTTTTACATTGTTTATACGTCAGTGTTTTTCCTGTAAGCTGTTGTTCTATTTGACTGGACCTGGATATTTTCTTTTCAAAGAGGATAAACTAGCCTGACAGAAATAATGGTCTTCCTTTGCCACCTCTACCACAAAGCAAATAAAAACGTGTCTTTAATAATATGTTCACAATGGAGGTTTTTAAACAAACAGAAACTTTGGCACTTAGAGGGCAGCAGTATAATGATCATTTGTGCTGTTCTGCAAATTTTCTGGAAAGTACTGGATTTCTGTACTTACTGTACAGTGCATTGACTCTCCAAGTGCTGAAGGTAACTATTAAATGGCTCCAACAATTTCCCATGTGTCAGTATTTCAGTTCATTAGAAGATATCCCTCAGCCATGCAAAGCAGACACCCATGGCTTGCTTGCCACAGTGCCTGTTTGTGGCAGGCGCAGAACACGCCAGGACTCTGCTTCCCTCCTGGCCTTTCAGTTTCAGTGTAGGTCCTGGTATTTTTCCAAATGAGGTAGCCAGATATCTACATACGGATAGGAAAACTCTGCCACCACCTAAATACAAGGTGACCCCCTAAAACCTGAACTTGTCTTTCCCTCTGAGTTCAGGGAACAGTGAACTCTTTACCTGCCCCAGTTCTGCAGAGAATGCAGAGAGCATTTGCTTCACAACACACATTTCACTAAGTTAGGCAAGATTAAAGCCACAAGAAGTCAAGCAAAGCAATACAGCTGTCTTTTTGCCATGGTACTATGGCAAGATCTACTTTCTCTCAGCTCAATACCTTACTGAAAATTAAGAGTTTTACCAGCCTGAAAAACAGCAGCCTAGCTGGCATTTCTCTTTCTCCCTGTCCCTCCCAGTCTGAGGTCTGCCCTGACTGGTTAAACACTAGCAGCTCTTTCCTGACACAGGAGAGTGGAATAATGCTGTAGCCTGTCACAGATTTCAGTAATGGGATGGTTTTTTCTCTGCATCAAACAAAATCATGTTGAGCTTTGTTTTCCTTCAGCTGGTGTAAGAGATCAGTGGAGTTATCTGATTTTCCAAATAGCACATTTGACACTATCTTTCCCCTGTATCCATCCTCTCACTGGTTTTAATTCCTCTGTTTTCCTTTTTTTTAAATTCCATCTTCCCTTTCTACTTCCTCTTCATGTTCACTCTTTCTTAATCTCTTACTTGACTGCCTTGACCTTCTCCAGACCGACCTGCTGGCCCTCTCTGTCTGAGGTCATTCCTGAGGTGCTGCTGGCAGTCCTTTTCCTGTGGGGACTATAACCATGGGCTTCATTTACTTTCTCCTGCCCCAAAGGTGGACTGCTTCTGGCCTCCAAGCTTGTGCTATTCTCTTTTAAGGATGCCTTACCGCTGCCTGTGTCAACATTTTTCCTGGACCATGGTGACTTTCTCATGCTGTGAGCTGACATGCCACCTCACCAGAGGGTTTACAGTTATTTAACGATGTTAGGTTTGACCCAAATTGCTTTTCAGATTTTGGGGATCAGTTGGTGGGTTTGGAGATGCGGATAAATGCTTTGAAGAAAGGAAGGATAGTTTTGAACAAATCAGATTTTTGCTAAGTTCTAACCTGATATAATACACTCTCCAGCAATGGCCACAGAAAATGGTCTTGTCTTTTCTTGTGTCTGGCCTTCAATATTTGGAAACAATAGTATAGATAGATGGTTAAATAGATAGTTATGCATTACATTTTGTTATGGAGATGGAAAACACAGAGAGAAAAATTTTATCACTGGGATTATTCAGAGCCAGATTTTAGAGGGAAAGAGTCGTAATTAGTCTCAGTTTAATCGCTAGTGGGAGATAGTTCACATTACCAAATGATTTGATGTTTCAGCACAAATGACAAACTGTGTTCAGAGAGGTCCAAGACTCTGTCAGCATGGCTGGAGACTAAATCACCTTTCCTCTTTATAGTAGATTGAGTTGTCCTTCCAAATCAGGGTTAAGGTCATTGGCAGGGCAGTCTGAGAATGAGAGCATCTGTCTGAAATATACCTGGACTGCCGATGTATTCAGAAATTCAATTTCTGACGCTGCCAGTCCCTTGACCTTCACAAGCACACAAAGCCTATGAAAAGGAAAAAAAAAAAGGCAAAGAAAAAACCTTGATATTTTTATTTGACTTCCGCTTCAAACTCCTGAATGGACCATCAAGATCTGCTGGATATATTACAGAGCCAAAAATAATCATGTGCCGTGCAGAAAAAGTACATGCATTTTATCTTAATTCTAGCATTGCTGCGCTGTTCCATTTCTCCACGTGCACACACCCCTCTGCCTGCAAATTGTTTCAGGTCCCCTCATGCTCCATTGATGACAGCCAGACATTTTCTAAAGTCCTTGAGCAATCACGCCTTGGAGTAGATACACTGAAATCACCACACCAAACAGACAAGCGCAGGAGTCCTAAATACACGTCTGAGCATTTTTCCCCACAAGTTGACGTCGGGAGGGATGTTTTACATATGCTGACGAAGCACAGGCTTCCAGGTGCCTGGGGAACCAGTGTCCCTCGCAGCCGAGCGGCGGTGGCTGGTCCCGGGGGGCTGCAGGGCTCCGGAGGGCTGCGCTCGTGGGGACTACCTGCTTTAGCTCCGCGCAGCAACAGTGAGAGCCATATGTGGAGCTGCAGGAAAACAGATGCTGTTTCTCCATTTGTGAAATCAAGTTGTTGGAAAGTAGTCAGCTTTCGGATGTGCGAGAGAGAGCTCACCCGATCAACCTGCAGAGACAGCGTCAGCTTTTTTTTTCAGAAATATTTGTCAATATTTCCAAATTATGGGTGGATAGAATGGTGCAAGAAATAACGATATGGAAATAATCAGCTGATAAATGGCTTTGATTTTAGGCAGGTTTTTGATGACCTGTGATTTTCATAAACAAAGGGGGTGTGCGACCTGGATTTTGACTGCCAGATCTGCTTCCAGGCATACATTTCTAGATGTACTGTAGGTTTACTGTAGCATCTTGATTTATTGTATAACAGACATAACCACCCAGTTCGATTTCTTCTTACTACCAAAACAATAACATTATTCCACTAGAATAAAATGAAGTGTTGTGTTCTCAGAGAAACTTCAAACATCTTTGTGTTAAACCCAAAATAAATTGCTTTTCTTTTATTATCAGCAGAAAATGTGTGCTATAATAGCAAAATGCCTAATTATTGAAAAAAAAAAGTGAATAATCTGAACTGATACTCTAAATCACTGTACCATAGTGAAACATAATAGTATGTAATTTGTTGTCCTTTAAATATGTGGTTTATCTTATCAGAAATACAAAGATTTAAAGTATCAGCTGGCTCCAGCGTCTCCAGACTGATAAAAATCATCTTTTCTATTACTCTGGTTAACAGGAAGGTTTATGATACTAGACGCAAATAAAAAAGACTTCATGGAAAATAGCAAACAAAGACTAGTGTTCTTTTACTGGGATTATACTCTTTAAGACTCTCTGCCGAGCTCCTCAGGATATTTTGTCAGCATGTTAGGATCCTTCACATTTCTCTGCAGTGTATCTATTTTTCACTGGTTCAGATCTATGGGAATCTGTTCTAATTTTAGCATTAAATCTACCTCTTTTCAGCAATATAGTTCTTCTGTTGATTGTATAAGGAACTTAGGATATTAGTCACTCAGAATTACATCTTGGATATCTAAAATAGATGGGGTAGAAGGTATGTAATCAAAAGTCAGACTCCAGTTTGAATTTGTGTCAGAAGGCAAAAATTACGCCAAAGTTAACTCCAAAAGATTTAGCTGCATGAGCGCTTTGTCCATGACTTTTGAATTTCTTTAATTAAATAAACTGTGTCTCACTGTTGGGATGCAATGCTTGTTAAAGATGAGGATCACAGCCACACCAGTGCTTTGTGTTCAAACACGGGGTCTTTTACAAATCATAAAAGGTGCAACAGTTCAGCTTCTCTTGCCTTGGCTCCCAACCAACAATATTACAAAAATTGTGTAAATTAAGCTAATTCCATGTTAGTGCCTGGCACAAGAATCCTCTAGCACAACAGCGATTTCTATTGAAAGGATGAAGATCATCTTTGCAGAAAAGGAACCACCTTCTCTGGAGCCGATCCGAGACCAGTGAGCCTCAAATGCAAATCCTTGCATTCAATGAGCAAAGAGCTTCTCCCTGACTTTACCTCCCCTAACCAACAATATGTGCACTCTGGGAAGGTCTGTATGGGACTGTATATGAGTTTATCTGTTTCTCTCTCGAATACACACATGTGCAAGCATGCCTAGAACTGAACAAAGGGTAATGGCTTTAAACTGAACAAGGGTAGGTTTAGATTAGAGATTAGGAGGGAATTCTTTACTGTGAGGGTGGTGAGGCACTGAAACACATTTCCCAAAGAAGTTGTGGTTGCTTGTACATCACCCTAAGACAGTGCTCCCAACACTGGAAGTGTCCAAGGTCAGGCTGGACGGGGCCTTGAGCAACATGGTTAGTGAAAAGTGTCCCTGTCCAACATAGCTGCAACTCCAGTCATCAGTTTGGTTACACAGAAGTCAGGGGAAATGTGAACCACTCACTTCCAGTGTAAGATGGACACTGCAGTGGACAATGTTTCCCCTGGACAATGTGTTCAGGACTCACTTAAAAGGCAACCCATGTGTCAGAGCACAGGGCAATTGCAGTCTTTGTAGCCAATTACAAGTCACTTGTAAATGAAATTGTGTCCATCCCAAAAATACATTAAAAAGATTTAAACAATCCCATTAATGAGTCACTACCCTTGTGTGGGACTAGGCTGCACAGAGTAGGTAGAACTTGTAATCTCTCAATCAGATCACAGCTCTGTGAGCCGTCAGTGCCGAGTTACTCCTGAGGATTAACTCTGACATACAGAAATATTCTTGACCTTGACTAAAACTCTTAGATTTTGTTTCTTATTGTTGCATGTGCATGGGGTTGGTTTTTTTGTCGTTTTTCTGTTTTAACTTTACATCATGTTGGTTTTGGGTTTTTTTTAATCTAATACGAAATAAAGGAAAAACAGTTTGAATCATGTGTCCTGTTGTGGGGACCAAGTTAATTAAAATCCTGATGTATATATACAGCTGATACTCCTCACCCTAATGAAGAACATTAATTCTAGAACATGTGTGGCTGTAGTCACATTGCTACAAATTACTGGACTCTTTCCTTTATCTGTTTCCAAGAAAGTCTCCCCCGGTTAGTTAGGAAAAAAGAAAAATATGATGCCTTAGTTCTAAGCAGCATAAATTACATGCATCAATCAGAGGAAGCTTAAATTAAAATACACATTTGGCAAACAAATATGAATATGTTGATCTCATCTGTGAATCAAAATGATTTAATGCCAGTACTGACCCCCCACTGATCAACATGAAGGTCACTGCAAACTGCTTGATTCTCATTGAGAAATGTTGTCGTGTCTGTTAAAGATGCAGTTTTATACATTCCCTAATGCTCAATCTAATCGGTATTTCCAATGTAGCGGAATTGATTTATTTTAGAAAGAAAATACAGAATTCATTTTTTTTTATTTATGTAATCCAAAACAGATAGCTAAATTAAAATGTTAAAAAAATACATGTGGTGGATGGGTCTGGGCTGAAGTCTTTCCAACGTGTTTATGATGTTTTCTAATCTGGAGGAATACTATTTGTTAAATAGAATGCTACACCTTTCAGATACCAAGTGATCATAAATCAGTCTTCCCTTATCATCCTGTTCATGCATTCTGGCTATAGGAGAAACTAGTTGTTTAACTCAATTATCAGATGAAATGTGGCTCTGAAGGGATAATCCAAGGCCAGTTGGGTTGTCATTGTTCTCCAAAGGTCTCAATCAAACAGATGAGTAGGACATTGGTTTCACTGAAACTTGAACCAGTTCTTGCCTTTTATAATCTTTTTGCTTGCACTTAGAACTTTTTGAATAAGGGACGGAGGCAGTCATCATAGCCCCAGGGTAGATGGAACTGAGAAGGAAAAGGGAGGGTGCACAAGATCAGGAGCTCCTGATGGGAGCAGAAGCAACAGGGAACCACATCAGAATTCACCCATGGGGACAAAGTCCCCAGTGAGATACAGGTCAGTCCAGGAAATATTTCTTCCTGCAACAGACCCAGCGGATAGAATTTGTGATGTTTAGATACATTCACACATGTATGGAAATGGGGTTTTCCCATAGGTATGAATGTTTTTACATTGTCGTTTGTGAAAAATTGCACTTTCTAAGTAAACATTTCACACCTCTGTAGCTGGGGACTGCAGTAGTGGTGAAAGCCAGCTTCTCTGTTCTGCTAAAAAACAGAGTTGCTTTTTGCTGACAGTGTGAAATTATGACTTTCAATGTCCAAGACTCCACATTTTTGTTTCTTAGATAATCCTTGCTAGTCTCTCTACTTACGAATTATTTCCGTCAGAGGATTTTTGCTATTTTTTTCTTTGTCTTCTCCATGTGGAACTGACACATTCTCCAAGGATCTTCAATAATCAGGTCTTACCTTCTAAAGCTCCCAATAGCCCATCTATAGTGTGAAAACCTTTCAAAATATACTCCAATTTAAACGATCTACTGGGAAAAAGCAGGAAGCGACATCTTAAGAATGCATTTTGACAGGAACAGATCACTTGTTCACTAAGGAGAAAAACAGTTTCAAAATAATTGTTCACCTTGAACAAAGCTTGATTCATGAATCTTTGGCATTTGGATGAGAAGAAACAAGAATTCACTGACCTTTTGTTTAATAAAATAAAACCGTCAAAAGCACATGCTACTGTAACATTAAAGTGCAAGCCACAAATGAGTTGTTTGCATCTTGGAGTTTATTTAGGTCTCACTAGCCCTGATGAAATTCTGAAATAAAGTATTGCAGAACAATGCTTTACAGAGGGATGATATTTTTGTGCTCTTCCTACCACATAAACACACATTGCTTAATATAACAAACCATAAAATTATGAGAACTGCAGTTTATCACACATCTTTGGTTGCCTTTTCTAGCTTCCATTTTCTGTCTCAGGTAGTTTCCTTCCTTGGTCCATCAGTCAAAAATGCCTTCTAGTATCAATTGGATATAGAAATATTTTGCATCTCTCGATAAAGAGAGGATTTTGTCATTGTCAGCCCTGCACACAGAAGTCAAGCTGGATGGCCCCTGTTCAAGTGAGGCATCTCTGAGTTCTAGGGATTAAGGCCACTAATGTTTGTTTTGAAAGTTGGAGAGCATAAAACTGTGGCTCCCGGGGTGGTCTGTGGCACTTGCTTTTAGACAAAGGCATGTTGGAATAGGAAGCCACTGAAACCTGGCTTGGATTGCTAAAACACCATTGTAGATACAGCACAGCAACAACAAGAAGTAGATACACAATACACGTCTGTTCTGCCCTTTGAGGCAGAAAGACTCTTTTAATAAAGAAATCCAGTATGAGAATCTACCTATTATGACAGAATGAAGTGTGGCTTTGTTGGACCACTCCTCCACACCTCAAGTTACTTCATATTAACGCCTGCTGAGCCAGGACAAGTATCACCTTGCCTCTGTGCCTCAGAAAATTTTAATGTCCATAAATCCCAATACTTTTGACAAACCTGAAGGTCATGAAGGTTATGTAAAGGAACAATTTTCTTATCTGAGTTTTGATCAAAACCACATATCATAAATGCACATAATGCTATTTCCCGGTCTTTGCCTTCAAAGCTCCCTCATTACTAAGCTGTCAGAAAAAAAATGGACATTGATTATTTGCTAAAAGTCATTCTTTGTTGTCTGTATGGAGCCACTTTGGCTCAAACTAATCCTACCTCTAACCCTGAGGCGTGAGTAAGCCTCACTGTTCACCAGCATTCATGTGTGATTGACCTCAAATGAAGTGTGAAGACACAAAACCAACTGTAACAGGACAATGGTGTGAACACTCCCATCTTCTCTGCTGCAGCATTTGCAGAGCCAAGTAGAGAAACAGAGCTGACAAGACATGTTTTTCTTTGAAACTTTACTTTCGCAGAAACTGATGGTACTTCTGCACTCTGTGCTGGAGTTTGGTGTGGTCACACAAACAACTAAGACAGCCTAAAAGATCTGACCACTGAAAGTGAGATAATCCTTTGAAGACGTACATCAATCCTTTGAACTGCACACGTAGAAACATGTGGCCTTTGCCACTGCTTACACTTTAACCAGCATCAGTACCAGATCCTTACAGGAACTCTATTCTTGTTGAAGCTTAAAAGTGCCAGAAGCCAGAGACATCCTTTTCGTGTACAGACAAGGAAAGAAGAGAGAAAAGACAATGGCAAGTCAATACTAACTTGAAGATGGGGGAAAATGTTGCTGGTGACTTTTCTTCATAAAATTCTACATCCTTGTCAAAAGTAAAATTATTGTAATGTCAAATGTCACTATTTTTTATCTGCTATGGTATGAAAAAGGAAAGAATCTTTTCCTCCACATCATTTGAGTTTTTTTCAAGAGGTTCTAGTTTAGCTATTGTCTTTTTTAGTCAAATTTCAGACTTTTCTTTCAAAGCAAGCTTTTTTATCTCTATTTGCAAGAGGAAGAAGAAAGATAGACTTTATCTGCTACAACATATCAGGTTTTTTTGCTGAACAAGTGCATCAAAACATCATACTAAGATCTCTTTACTCAGCAAGTTCACTTTGGCATGAGTACTGAATGCTTTCTGGTTGCTATCATTCATAGATTTAGTGAAGACGATAAATCCTCACAAAATAAACATTATCACTTGCAACATTGATGGATATTTGTTTATCAGTAAAAGGAACATTGCGCTTTTATATATGCAGATTAGCTCCTAAATAATGAACAATTTCCTAGCTATGCAGCTAGAACTGGTTGATCAGAAATAGTTTTATGTGTTTGAGTGAGTTGACCTTCATCTATTGATCAAGGGTAGTTGGCAAGATCTTAAGTAATAACATTCTTGGCTTCACACATCACTTTCATATTGATAGGGTGGAATTGTTTCTGAGTCCAATACTTATCTGCTGGTGAAATACGGGAACATATGAGTCTAGTCAGTCACACCCAAAATATTGTGGAAGCTAGAAGCAACATATGTACTTCCTCGAATTTCTCCCACTGGTATGGAGCATTTGGAAATGCAGCGACTCTTTGGAGAGGCACTTGTTCAGTATTTATCTAGTGCGTGGCATCCCCTGTTACAATCTGGAAATTGCTTAAACCGTTGTGGAAAATCAGCTGGTTCAGTGACAACACAAAACAAAATGAGTGTCCCAGTTAAAGCTTCATTCCCAAGCCTTTAAAAATGTCTCTGTTAACTCTACAAAGGTAAAACGAACTCATCTTCCTAAATGCCTTAAAAAGAAGGAAATAGGACCACTCTTCTCTTGGAGTGAAAATGTATCCTGATAATAAGGGTTGGTCATCTTCTGTCCCCTTCATCCTCAAACAGACTGTTCAGTAGAGTGGTTTTTGTGTATTGCTGGGGAATAAACAAGCATTCAGCATCCCACCTGGCATCCACACTGGGTGGTAGAAGAGAAAGTATTGCTCACTGTAGAGTCAACTTCTTCCCCCTTCCTGTCTTTTAGCAGAAGAACATCACCCTCCTTCTTTAAATTATATAGAAAATATTTTTTATTTGTTCCAATCTCTCACTGAACACAAATCAGGGTAAATAGCTCTGCAATGGCTCTACAGCTAAGAACTATTATCTACATGTTTTGATCAGTTTTAACAGCAATGTTCTAGAGACCTCAATTTCCTGTTTCGAAGTGCTAAAACTTATGAAAATAAATTCCAAGGCTTAGTAAGCATCCTTTAATCAAATAAAATTGTCAGTATGAATCTAGCTGTGCTAGTGTAACCTTATAAAAAATGTTTGATAGTAGCTTTTTGCACTGTGAAACCTGAAACTGCAGTGCACTACAAATTTTGCAGGACAAATTTGATACATCAGTGATGCTTTGTGGGTTTTTTCCCTTATTTACACACTTTTGCTTCCTTTCTGTCTGTTTTACAGTGTTTTCTCATCCTTCTCTGTGTAATCCTCACCATTTTAATTATCTGTCTGTTTTATAAAATCATGTCTAATTAGAAAATTTTAAATTCCTCATTACAGCACATTCTCATGCAGAACTTGAAATAGGAATGATTATAAACTGTTCTAATAAGCACCAGCTTTGCACTCTTTAAAAGATTGGAATTGTTGTTTATATCTGTATGCACATTAGTTTACCTCAAGATGTGCTGGATTACATTAATTATCTTTGCATCTGCAACAGAGAACATTAATGATCGATGCCAGCCTCATTCCCCTGAATTTTTGAAAAGTGTTGCTGGTATTTTTTTCTTGACAATATGTGTTTGCCACACAGGGAAATTTAAGAGGGATGGACAGAGCTTGCTGCTGGAACCTGCAAGACCGCTGTGTTTCCTTGTGCTGCAGACTAATTGTAAATACCTTTACCTTTTTATGAGGTGGGTGAAAAGCTCTGATTTTGCAACTAGCTGTACTTTTATATCACTTCAATACTGATCTGTCTCAAAAGCAGACAGATTTATTGCAGCAGTGTCCCCATGTGGACTTCTACCAAAACAAATGTGACCAACCAAATTTTGGCACCAGTTTTGATGCAAACAAATCCTTACTAAGCAAATGACAAATAAACTGTTTTAATCATTTTTGACCAAAGTGATTTAAGTAGGAATTTAGAGAAAATAACTGTCAGCCAGTATCTGGAATTAGCATTCTGGAGCCTCTGCTCAGTCCCTGCCTGCTTGGTTCAGGCTGTACAAATCCCTGTAGCTGCTGTTATCAGAGGTAGCATGCCTCTCATATACAAAGACCAGGCATCCCAGCTCACCTAAGGGCATGGTTTTCACAGTCCTCTAAGGCTGACCAGGTGCACAGAAGAATTCAATATTAAGTGGTCAAACTCCAGCTCCTTAGCACTTGGTGTAAGTCTATAAACAGACTCAAGACACAAGCAAACAAATTTGCTTTATGGCTCATGAGAGTAAGCACATCTTTTCATGTCCTTCTAGCCTATGGCCAGAAACAAAGATACTGGGTCAAGCTGTCAAATTATTTTTCTTTTCTATTGTTGGGCATTTTCAAGGTAAAATTTTTATATTGCAAATTGAACCAGGACTGATCATCCCCTTGAAATCAATGGGATAAATTACAAAGGAACGTGCTGCTTATAGAATCCAAGAGTATAGCAATCTAAACTCTAGTTAGCACTGAAGAACTCATTTAAATCGTTTTACTGTATTTGCTTTTTTGTGAAAGTCTGCATTCAGACTGTAATTCCACAACATTTATTTGTTATTCAAAGCAATTTGATGAATAATTCTGTAATAATTTGTCTCAGCTTATTGTGAATATTCAGGATTTGAAACATGAACTGTGATTGCTCTCCTAAATCAAATGCTGTTTTACTATTCCTTCAGTGAATGACAGTCTTAGAATCAAGTGAATGACTGAGGGAAAAAGAAAGGGAAAAAAGAGAATTAAACTTGAATATTATCCAGAATTTGCATAAATTAACTCTTATGGTGGGCACTCCTGCCATGGCAAAAGCAAGTTTATGAGAAGCAAGCATAAATGGCAGGCAGGCATATTGTTAAAATGCATTTGTTCAGCAACAGTGCATGCAACCTGGAATATACTGTTTATTTATTAGCTGTGCTAAAGCCTAAAATTTGGTGGGAAACAAAAAAGGGAAAAGACAAGTAACAGGTCTGAGGAGGCATTTTAAAAAGCATTATTGAAAGGAATCCTCTGTACAGTTAAAATCAGTTTAGGTATTCCCCTCAGGCTCTGGAAAACATTACAACATTGCACACAGGAATTTCAGTGATTTATGCAAATGCAGACATACAGACACACTGCAGCTCTAGAGGCAAAGGTGCTTCTGCTGGGTGGGCACCAGGCTCAGATGAGCCTCCCACGGCCCTCTGCCCCAGGGAGGAAACAAACTGCATCTGTTTGTCCTTGAACATTCCTGGGTTGCATCAAAAGAAGCATGATCTGGTGGTTTAACTCTGGCTGGATGCCAGACACCCACCAAAGGTGCTCTATCACTCCTCTCCTCAGCTGGACAGGTGAGAGAAAATAGAACAAAAGGCCCATGAGTTGAGGTAAGAGCAGGGAGAGATTTCTCGCTGTTCACTGTCATGGGCAAAACAGATTTGACTTGGGGAAATTAATTGAACTCATTATGAATCAAAATCAAAACAGGAAAATGAGAATTAAAAAACACCTTAAAAACACCTACACATGACTAGCACAGCAAGGGAGATAATTAACCCCCTCTATTCTGCTCTTGCAAGAACTCACTTGGAGTACTCTGTCCAGCTCTGGGGCAACCAACATAAGAAGGATGTGGACCTGTTGGAGCAAGTTCAGAGAAGGGCCATGAAGATGATCACAGGGATGGAACACCTCTCTTATGAGGACAGGCTGGGAGAGTTGGGGCTGTTCAGCCTGGAGAAGAAGAGGCTCTGGGGAGATCTTTTAGCACCTTCCAGTACCTAAAGGGGCTACGAGACAACTGGAGAAGGACATTTTACAAGAGCATGTCGTGATAGGACAACAGGATATGGCTTTAAACTAGCAAAGGGTAGGTTTATATTAGATATTACGAAAAAAATTTCTTTCCTATGAGGGTCTTGAATACACACAGAGGGGGGTTAGAGGAGATCCTAGATGTCAGGACTTCCCATGGAAGCCCATGAGACCAGATTTGTGCAAAACGTGCTGCAGACTGGATGTGGCCCAGGACGTTTTACACAAAAAGCTTCATATGCTTTCAGAGCACATTAAGGCAAACAGCCTTCTCACAGTTTAGATGTGATTTATGGTCAAAATGATGTGAGCCACAGAAAAGGTATGACCAGGTAGCAAGTCCCTGCAGCAAAACCAGTGACTCTGGGACTGCTGAGGACACAGAGACTGAAGAAACATCTCTGACAGCCTTTAAAATGTGTTACATGATGGTGCTTGTGACCCTGCCTTTGCCCCAGGCTATGCTATAGCTGCTAGAATTTCAAATCTCTTTCAGCGAGTGGTATCTGGGCAAAGAAAAGAAATAAATAGGTTTGGACATTATACATTTTCCATTTGGAGAAAGTTAACTTTCCTCAACTTTTTCCTCCTTGCTTTATTTTATTTCTTTGCTTTTCTAATATTTGAAAATTATTAATATATAAGGCTTTCTAATATTTGAAAGCCTTACTTTTTCACATTTAAAAAGTCACATGATTACTGGTATCTCAGATTATAGAATTCCAATGGCTTAAAATGGCTTCATCTATAAAGGATGGAGACTACCACTTTATCATCAAGGCCTGACAATATACAAATATTTCAATTTTTCACACAAAAAAATATGGGCGTCCACATTTTCTGTGAATATTTTATTAAGACCAAAACACCAACTTTGAAATTGAAGGTCAAAGTTTTTCTGTTAAATGCCAGAAGAGTGACACAACCAAAATGATGGTAGCACAGAGTATCTTGTACCATACTCTGATTTAATCCTGTTCCTTTCGTCCACGCCTTTGGGTTTTGTTACATTAAGTGTTCTTGTTAGATGTGTGTGCAGAGGAGACAGGAGGCTGGAAGAAATGTTTTTTTCATTTTAACAATAATATCCTTCTTCCATAAAAGATACGAAGCAGAAGACTGAACAGAAAATCTAGCTATTTTATTGCCCCAAGGCATTATTCATTTTCCTGACACATTATGTTTTTAATTAAAATTGCACATGAGTTAATTAAAATGTTCATTCAGCTTTTTTTTTTCCTTCCTTGCATGGGTGCCTTGTTACTCTCCTAGCATTTTCGTAGAAGGCCATTACGTTTCAACAAACTGCTGGCTTTATCAGCTCAGACTTCTACTGACAGACTGTCATGTTCTCTACACCTTTTTATCTCAGATGTTCTAATTTTTTTAAGTACCTTCTCTAGTCTGGGGGCTCGTTGGTTGATTTTTTAAAAAAATGTTGTTGTTATTATTATTATTCTGCTACCAGCACCTTCCGCTAGTGGTTTGAGCTCAGGTTTATTAAGGAGACATTGTCAGGAATGGGCAGGAAGGTTTCACAAATAGGGGTCACTGAAGTGTTATCCCACAAGAACAGGTGAACATCGTCAAAGCTCACTCTTACGGAAACTGCTCAGATTAATCCACAACACAGGTGCACAGCAATACCAGTGCACGGTAACTTGGGAGCAACACTAAAGAAAAAGAGCATTCAGAAAAAGCAATTATCACAATCCTGAAGATACCTTGTGGAATCCTTCAGATTTACGGATTACAGGTACTGAATTTTTGATCACTGGTTTGGAAAAAAGAAATTCTAGAAGATAGACACAGGCTTTTGTCCATCTTGTCTAGTCTTAAACTTTGTTTTTAAAAGGCATAGAAGGATTTAAACAGTTTGAGAAAGTGTTTTTAGCTGAAAGTGTTCTTGGTGATATATTAGGAAGGGCAGGAGAGATTTCTTAGGCTGTGGACTAGTACAAACTGCTTTACTCAATTTTCAAGGAAGCTGTTTCTAGATTTAAAATTCCTAAGTCACAAGTGGAAGTCTGTCCTGCTTCCCTTGTGCTGGCTACATAGCATGCTGAAATGCAGTTATTTCCCCCAACCAGAGTCACTAGAGCAGACTTTGGAAATGGAGCCAGTGTAGGAAGAGTTCTCTGTCCCAGGTGTCGACCAGCTCCTAGAAAGGGACAGATTTCACAGATGGATCACGTCTGCTTTCCACAGAGGTTGTAAACATACGCAGCGCACTTGTTAAATTTGTCCTTATTGAGCGTCTCAAGTTAGAAATGCATACAAGGCCAATAAACCATAGCGAGGGTAAAAGGTGGAAATGTTTTCTGAAGAGGTGTACAGCACGCTGTTCTGCCTTTGGTGAAGTCTACAAAGCCTGCACAAATACATCGTTGTTTTTAACTCACATCTTGCGTCCTGGCTGCTGCACCCGCACGTGCCTGGACAAAACAGAGCTTTTGAGCAAAGATTTATGCTGTGTGTAAGTGCCATGCACGCCTTCTAACAGCAACACTGAAGCCAAGTTTGAAAATCAGACCTCAAAACAACAGCTCTCATAACTCGATAGAGAAGAAGGGATGGGCTGAGGGGTTCAAACTTTGGGCTCAGCTAATATGCATTAGTGCCATTTGCTTTTTTCACACAGCATGAGTTAAGGACAGGCTGTCAGCTATAACTTTGAGCTTCCTGGATGCTGTCAGCTCTTTTCACAACCTTCATATTACTGAAGTGGAGCTTTTTACATTTTATTCTTTGACTTCTTGTTGTATCTTCATAAGAATAATGTGATTTCGGGGGAAGTGTTGAAAGGTTTGAATGTGGTAACTAAACATTTACAAAAGATCTTTAGCCTGAAATATGTAAATATATTTCTCTCAATGGTTCAGATAGCAGTGTTTAATTTTGCGGAATAATTGCAAAGAGGTTTTTTTATTTTTTATACTGAATTTATGCTCTGATGAAAAGCCCTTCACTTCAGGAAGTAGAAGAAATTATTTATTTTTAAAACTCTCTTAATATGGCATCTTAGATATGTTGCAAAGGGTGTGAAAGATAAGGTTACCAGTCAGGAAAAATGTTTTACAACATCATTACCCTGATATCACCCAAAGCAGCTTTCTTTGAATCATATCATTTGGTATATATCTATATTTTGATTCAAATAATGCCCTCCTTGGTTATGCTAATATTGCCGAGTGATATTTACTTAGGCATCAAGAGCAAGTTCACTGAAACTCAGCAAAGAAACCCTATTGCTTTCTAAAAGGTCCTTTAGCTTAAAACATACCTTGATATTTCATTTGTTGTAAGACTATACTTAGTTCACAGCTTATTAAAAATTCGGTCCTTTATTACTTTACATTATCTATGCAATGAGTAGAAAAAAAAAACCCAAAAGGCACAGACATGTGAAATGTTGAATACTCTCTGGAGTTCTGGGCCCCATGATTTAAGAAAGATGTGAAGGTCCTTGAATGAGTCCAGATGAGGTCAACAAAGCTGGTGTGAAGGTTGAAAGGCTGTGAGGAGCAGTTGAGACTTTGGGTTCGTCTACTTTGGAGGATAAAAGGAGGCTGAGGGGTGACCTCATGGCTGTCTCCAGCTTCCTGAGGAGGGGAAGTGAAGAGAGGGGTGTGGATCCCTGCTCCCTGTAGGCAGTGACAGAACACATGGGAATGGTGCAAAGCTGCACATGGGGAGGTTCAGACTGGACACTGGAAGCATTTCTTTACTGAGAGGGTGCTCAGATATTGGAACAGGCTTCCTAGGGAGGTGGTCAATGCCCCAAGTCTATCTTCTCGGCATTTCCACTTTCCGCTACTTTCTGACTTGTGCAGTAGGGTTTTCTTTATTTCCTGTCTCTATTTCCTACTTTTACTGCAGTCATCTGGTCCTGGTAAATCCCTAGCCTTTCACAGACCAAGTGCCTGTCCCTACCAGAGAGACTTGCGTGAAATTCTTACAAATTTGTGTCAGTAAAATTCAAACATTTTGTAAAGTTGCATTATTTTTACCAAATTGTTCATTTAGGAATATTAAAATGCTTTAAAGGTATACTGGAGCAAACTGAAGTATTTTTCTTCAGCATTTTTAAACACAAATTTGAGTTTGTGGGTTTGTAATAATTAGTTCTCGGTTTTAAATTTTCTTTAACACTAGTGAAAACAAAGGTTTTATCCCATAATTTTTTTAATAGTTCATCATGCTAACAACATTTCAAAAACATTGGTTTCGAAATGACCTGGAACATTTTTCCAACATCTTAAAAGGACTCTAAAAGGAAAATAAAAATCCTTTTTCTCCTTATTTTTACACCCTGTAATCTGAGTACCTTGAACTTCCCACACAGCATCAACCTTTTGTGCTTTCATGTAGGAAAAGTCAACATTTAATCATAAAAGGGTTTGAGAGTCTATATTAAGAATACAATCTAACTTGGTAGCTGCTGTTTGAGATCCTGCACGCTATGAATTTCATACAGTAGAAATTAAAATCTGGTATAATTTCATGACCCACATCACCTTCTTTCTCACAGATTCCAACTGTGTGAAGTTATTTCCATAAAGAAATGTGGGGATATTGTAGGAAGCAAACTGGATTTACCAACAGTTCAAAGCTGTGGTGAATATTACATTTAAAGCCAACTCCTCTTATTATAGATACGTTTAACACTTCCTGAAAATTCCCTTCAAAAAAGTAACAGTAATTTTCATCAGCTCTGGGAAAAGAGTCATCAAGTATCTCCAGGTGTAATGTATTTTTAGTAGAACCACCCAAACTGTTAGCCGCAGTTGTGAACTCTGCTGAGGAAGTCTCTCGGCGCTGCGGTGGCAAGCTATCTGCCCACAGGCAGTTTAAGTGCTCCAGATAGAGGTGCAAGACCTTAAAAAAAAAATCTAAAGCCATGCCATAAACAGGAAGCATTTTCAAAAATCATTTTCCCCAGTTTGGAAAAGGATGGAATAATAGAAACAGAAACAAACTGTTCTGAGAAAGGAGCAGCCTGAGGAGACTGGCTTTGCTGCAGGTCATTGATCCTCCCCTGCTCTACCTCATTTTCTCACGTAGGCACTTACCTAATTCTGGCCCTGCAGAAGCCCCTTGGCTTTTCTCTACTCACGCTCGGCCTCACTCACTCCCCTTATGCTTTCCTAGCGATTCCCAGGAAGTTATTTCCAATAATCACCTAATTTCCTGCATGAAGCAGCACAGGACGCCCCAAGACTCCCATCATCTTGCATGACCACTTTTAGCATGCTCAGACTTGTAAAGTCCTGCTGCTCTCTGCCCTTGTAGACACAAAGGTTAACAGAGACCAAGCAACTTTTCTTAATTGTCAGACTCCAGTCATTTAATTCCTGAGAATGGGAAAAGAAGATTTCTAAGACAGATGTTAACAGCTCTCTCACATTTTCCCCCATTAAGAGGCAGATCTGAGATGAGAAGAAACTCCAGACTGGCCCTAAAAGCTCAGCTCTGTCAGAACAGATTCCTTTTAGAGAAAGTTTCCTCACCTAGAAATATAGGAGAACAAGCAAATAAACAAACAAAACTCCAGCCACCTTGGACACATTTCCTGCATGCTCACAGATCATCCTGCCTAAGCACAGCAGTACTGACAGCCCCTGGCCAGGCCACGGCAACACCATCCAGACCTCCTGGAAATGCAGCAGGTGGTAACCTCTGCAAGGGAGATAAAGACTTGGAAATGGCAGTGATTTGTACCCTATGGAGATAACGCAGAGCCACTGCTAAGAATGTATTTGGGTTTTTTCTCTATTTGTTCACTCAGCCTGAGTAAAGCCATTTGGGGAGCTTTTTGTTTGCTTTTTACTTTTTATTGCTTTCATTCATCTATATCATTCAAAACTAAAGCCTTGCTAGGAACGAAAATATGGAGTTGAAAGCACTTTTTTTTCTCTGCACAAAGTGACGGATCCACTGTGCAGACCTGCAGCTATCTCTACCTCTATGAAGATGCAGCAGGACCAAAGGACAGCTGTCACCCCTTAAAGTCTCAAGCTGGCAGTACAAATGGGTTTGCTTCTATACTCAGAGAATTTGGGGCTTTTATGTATGTATTTTCAGCTTTTAACATCTCAATAAATGTGGATGATCTCAGACAAGTAGAGAAATAAGACAATAAAACATATGTTTTGCTGTTCTAAGTTTCACTATGTATAGTTTTAAGGCCTTTACTGCATTTCTTACTCCATTTATCCCCCCCACTCTCATCAGTAGGTGTGGGTAGCAGGTTTACTTACTGACTTGCCAGTTGTATATGTTCAGCAGCTCTAGCTCAATGACATCACTTATTAGGGAGATAAATGAGGGCAATTAAGCATCATGGCCATAACTGGTGAAACTTTCTGCAATGAGAGCATTATTAAAAAGACAGAGTGCTTGTCTGTGCCTGCCCAAGGTGTACGATTCAGCCTCTCTCCTTTGCTAGTGGAGTGACCCCCAGCAGCACACCTCACATGCATTGTTTCTGTAGGGCTATATATAACCTGCCGTGTAAACTGGTAATGTATAGTGATTGATATCCATTTCATTTTTAAGAGCCGTGTCCTTCTATGTTATTTAAACAGGACAGCTGATAAAGATTACACTTCAGTTCATGTTTGTTAAACTACTCACTTAAATAACCTCCTCAGATGCTGATAAACAGCATCTTCACAAAGAATAGCTGTTACTTTTTTGCATAATATACTGATGTTTAAGGGTTTTTATAGTATATCATACACACAGGCTTGCTCTGTCATTCAAAACCCAAATGACATTTTATTAAATTGTTTCTTTTTAATGCTGTCTGGATAACGTTTCAAATAATTTTTAATACTGGATTTGGGGGGCAGGAGGGAAATTGCTATGAGAAGTGGAAACTCCATTTGGAAAACAAAAATCTAGGTTTCAAATTGGAGCTTGTTTCCCTTAAAAAATTCAGTTCTCTGTTTTGGGCAGAAATGTGGCTATAAAGAACTGGAAAAATAAGACCATTGCAGGAAAAAGAAACAAGTAGGAGTAATATGTGGAGAGAGGTAAAGATGGTCAAATATAGTCTGAAGAAGGAAGAGAAAAAAAAAAAGGCAGAGAGAGAGGACAAATCCTAAATCTATAATAATCACGATGCAATGAGAAAACACAAACTAGACAGGGTGCTCCAGACTTCCCCCAGTAGCACCAGGATAGGATTGCGCTATAGGACAGCAGTGTAACCAGTCTGGGGCATCCCTGCCTCTCCTGCCTTCCGGCAGAAGGGATATGGCCTGCATCCCCATGCCAGAAAAACCCCACCATCTTTCAGGGGAGATGATCCCAGCATGGGAGTCCTGTAGGGTTTCTCGGGGGTACTGGTCTGGCTGCAAACACGCTATGTATGTACGGAACACACACAAAATGCATATAGATGAAGCAGCTGTGATGGCAGATCCTTGCTCTTTTTAAATGTTGTAAAGTAAATGTATTGCAGAGGCTGTGATGTGGCTGGCAAAAAAATGGAGATGATGTCCCTCTACTCTTGGAATGAAATGCTTCATTTTATAGAGCACATGATTTACCTGTGGTTTGTATCCTAGCTCACACTGCCCAGAGCACAGTGCCCAGAAGCCCGTTTCCAACACAGCTCCGTCGCCAGGAACATCAGGGAGGGCGGAATGGGAGCCAGGAGCAGTGGGGTAGTGCAATGAGGCCAGCTGCACCCTGGCCCCCAAGAGCTGCCTGGAAGAGGAAACCTGAAGCAAAGCATCGCTTCTGACGACTCTCCTCCAGGTGTGTGAAGAGGGATACAATCCTGGGGTCAAAAAACAGAGAAGAAAAAGAGGCAAATCGAGGCTGGATTTGGAAACAGACAGGTACCTACCTTGGAAAGATTTTGCAGATATGTTAAGCAGAATTTAGAGCAGCCGTCTTCTTCCTCTGAATTGTTGCTCTGTTTTCTAGATGTCAGGAGACCCTGAATGCATTTATTGCCACCCTTTCTATCCCTGCCAAGCCTGCTACAGTGGAGAGCCTATGGAATTAAGGTGCAGAGAAAGATGGAAATTAATTAATAATTTAGCTTTTAGGCTGATCTTTAAGTGTTGTTTCACAGAGTTGAAAAGTGTCAAGAGTCAAGGAGAAACATACAAAGGGACTCTGGGGAGGTGTGTTCAGATTGTGACAGAAGGCACAGAGGGCAATGGGATAGTGGCAGCTAAGGTATGTGCAGTAAAGAATCTATTTTTATGTGTTCAAGAATGTGCCTAAATTATGAGAAAGATAATGCTAAAACAGAAACGAAGTTAACAACCATTATAAGGAATATAAGGATAACCATGCCCCATGAGGCCAACAGTCCATCTAATTGGTCTCCGACATGTCACAGTAAGGTTTAAAAATGCATATTAAGCCATCTTCTGCACTGGAAATAATGTGCTAGCCAAAATGAGCAGGCAGTCAGGGTATTTCCTTCTTTCAGATAGTAGATAGTAGTACTCATACTGTTAGAAAATAATTTATTCTAATGTAATGCGACTGTATGCTCTCAATAGGCACAGAAATGTTTGGTTAATTCTGCTGATTTTTGGCTTGGTAATATCCATGAAAGACATTACATTAGTCAATAAGTTACATAAAGACAATAATAAACTTTGATCACTGTTAAGCTATCTGCAATTCAGGTACAGTTATTGCTCCCATTTTATGCTTTTAAGGAAAAGTATAGAAATAAATATTTTTTTAAAAGCTGGACCAATTGTGTTTGTGGAGAAAATGTTGCTTCTCTAACCTCCACTTTTTTCTTACCATCCCAATAGTCATCTTTCTCCTCAAGGAGCCAGAAGCTCTGCTGTCATGGTCAACAGTTTTCTGAACAGTTGACTTCAGCCAAATAACAAAGCCAACTCAACACTTATATTTCTTGACTGGAGAAAACCAAGAGGATGAAGAAGATTGTTGCTGTTGTTATTTCATCAAGGAGATGCTATCCATGTTTACCATATGATGCTATAAAATGCAGAACCCCATAATATGTATATTTATTTGTTCCTACATGAGACAATACACTGGAAAAAAATGTATTCTTCAATGAAAGCAAATACAGGTGTTCTGTGTTTCTCTGAGTGTATCTGTGTTTTTTAAATCAGACAGCCTCTGTCATGCAATGAAATCAATGTACTTGTGTCATAGATTAACAGAATAATAAAGAAAAGACTATCCTTTTAGGGAAAAGTAGAACATATATATTATTTTTAGTTCGTAAGAAAGTTGTCACCTGTTTTCTTCTATCATACACCTTGGATGGTGCCTGTTACATCTCACTTGACCTGTACTATAGATGAGTTCCTGCTCCCCAAAGACTGATGAAATTTCAACTCTCACCTGTGAAAAATTTGAATATAGCTATATAGGTGCTAAAGGATAGATACTACACTAAGTGCCCAGGTCTAAAATGGCACGGTATATAATGGGACCGTTTCTCATACAGACATTCTTCAGCTGAAGGTTTTATTCTTACTGCTGTGAAAGGAAGAACAAAAGTTTGGATTATTCTCTTTCAGAAACAGGTTGATAATGCAGGCCCAGAATAGGATGGTCTCACCACAAATTATAGCACAAGTTATTTCATAGGGAGTTTATTCAATAACAAAATTTGGTAGATTAGAACCAAGCCATCACTTTATGACATACATGTCTCTATGCAGTTAGAATTAACCCTGTGCATTTAAAATTTGTCCTGCACAGTGAATAGATTTTCATTAAAATATTTAAAATAAATCTTGTATTTTCTCAGGAGCAGCAAAGAGGGTTGGGTGTCACATTTTGCATTTCACCTCCATCCTTTTGCATTTTGATGTAAGGCAGCAGAATCCCTGCTACTATTTAATTAAACAGGAATCTGGATTAACTCCAGCTGTGGGCCGTGTAATCAGGGCTTGTGAGCATGTTCAAAAAGGGGTGTTTTCCCTGGCTCATATTTCATTCCTGCATGGAAATCTGCTCTCACTCAAACCTGTCCACATGCTGCTGTAAATGATTTTCCCTCCCTTCTGAATCATACACTTAGGCACCCCCCACTACAATTCTTTGAAAAGAAACAAAAAGGCACAAACAGCTTGACTGGTCCACTTACACTAAGTACTATTTAATGATGAGAGGCTTTGCTTGTTCATGTATAAATCTACCATTTATTCAAGTTTATACTGTAATGACTGTAAGATCTATTAAATTATTTTGTGCAGATTTATGTTATTCTCTCCAGATGATGACAATTTAATTGTTGTTGCCCATGGCTTAAGATGAGCTCAATGCTCAGCAGTGAATTTACCTTTCCTTAAACACGCATATCACCATCATGAATGACAAGCACACTTTCAATTCCTTCTACTTCTCTAAGTACTTTCACTACCATTCAAAATGATAAATTGTATATAAAATAAACATTATAAGTCTGTCTGAAGCTACCTTTTTTTTTTTTTTTTGTCCTAATAGAGGAAAATTATCCCAAACCCATATACACATTTTGTGGAGAGTCTACCCCATCCATGAACATCAATTTGTTCAAGTCTGAGTATAAGTGTTCAACAGTGCAAATGTGTGTATAAATTCATGAACTGGCACATCCATGAGAATTTGTTATCATATTTTATTTTCAATAGTCTTCTCTGAGTATACACTTTTCCTCTTTAGATGTCATCATTGATCTACGGTGGTGCTTTTGACAGAGTATGTCTCAACCAACATAAGAGACAATTGTCAAATAAATGTTGCTCATTGTTCATTTCCATAGGCTGGACATCTTTTTGTGGTAATTTGATATGGCAAGTTTTCTCAAGCTATCAGCAGAGATTCAGACTACAGATGATAATGAAAACTAAATCAGAGTTCATCATGCATAAAAGATTCTGAAACTTTGAATTTTTTAAATTTTGTAGCTTGTGTGGATGTTACAGTTGGGTAAACTCAAAAACGTTTGGCCTTACCACTGTATTAGATTTGCTGGCCAAACATCACCTGCCAAAACAAACTAGAAATAAATAGCTCTCCATTTTCAGCAGAACAGAGCCATTTGCCCTCCCTTTTTTATTTCTATTTTAGTCTTTCTTCCAATCCATCAGCATGAAAAGACTGTTGAATGAAATTCTGGAAAATATATCCAAATATTTTCAACTTTCTGATCAATTTTCTCAAGGACATTTTAAGTGGCAATTTTGATCACCACAGATTGCACTTGAGTTATACAGAGTCTGATAGGCACGTATAGTTGCATGTGGCAGGATGTTTCTTTGTCTGCCATATAGTCCCACAGTCAATCTCTGAGGAAAGTGAAATTTTAGATCTCATCTTCTTTCTGTTCCTAGGTTTGTTTTTTTTTAAATTGAAGAAGAAAAATTACTCAACATTTTCTTTTTTGTCTTCAGGATGTTATCTAATTAATTTTCTAATGGTGTTCTTCACTGCTTTTCCACCTACCCTTCATGCCAGACCTTACAAAAAAACTAGTATTACAGTACTTGTCTCTATAATGTTTCTCGTCAAGACAGTGGGTGAGGAAGTTTTAATGTCAGTCCTAGATTCTGCTCTGATGAGATTCTAATTAAGTTGCCAGTATAGAGAAAATTAGAAAACCAGAGCAGTTTAAAGCTTAACCTTCAAGGAAGCTTGAGCAGATATGAATAACGTTATTTCTGAAAGATGGCATGAGTGCAGTTGCGGGTGCTAATGTGAAGCGATGCGTGTTCAGTACATCATCTTTCCACACCGTTAAGTGGAACAAGTCATAGTGCAAGTGTATGTTTAAGTCCTTGAGGATATAAGATATACTCTTTCTCTTGAAGGAAATGGTGGTGGCAAAGGCAGTTTAAATGAAATCATATGGTCAGGAGTACTCTCTGTACTTCTTATTTCTGTCTCCAGTCCAGGTCATGGTTTGGCTGTACCTACATCATTGCACTGTTACCAGCTCTCGTCTGCCATAAACAACCAGACAAGTTTTTATGACACCTGAATTTTTGCAGCAAACTCAGATTTATGATTACACATATATCCAGTTTCTCATTCTCGATGGAGAGCTGTTTGTCTCAGATTTTATATCATGTTCACCATTTTATTATTTAATTGCATATATATGTAATGCCGCAACTACATATATGCTTACATTCCACTCATTCGGAGATCAGGAAAGCAAACATGACGTGAAAAACTGCTTGTCCACATTTTTATGTACTATCCTTTTATCCTTTTCCTGAGTGAATAAACACTGGGACTGCTCAGTGCAGATATACTTCAGCAACAACTTGCAGCTTTAACAACATTCCGGATTTTTGCCTCCACTTCTGTTTTTAATACTGCTGTGGTTTTCAGCCACAAAGACAGCACAAGTCAGCCAGGCAATCCTGTGACAAACTCCACTAAGGACTTCACAGTTAACAAAACAATGAATGAAACATCATTCTGGCACAGAGAACAGCTTTCTGCTGTCTTCTGCCGCCTTTGCTTTTTTTTTCCCCAAGTGGAAAAGCAACTTCAAAAACAAGGTGCTGTCATTTTAGCAAAGGAGAATTAGGACTGTGAAAGGATGAAGTGTCCTTGCACAGAAAGACTGCAGCTAAAATTGTATCAATATTCCTGTTATAAACTGATAAACACAGAGCTCCGTGAGGTCAAGTTGTACATGCTTGAGCTGACATGCCAATCTGCCAGCAGTCATATGGTTCTCATATGGCGACACGCCACAGATGCCAGGAAAATGTGAGAAGTTTCTGGCTCATTTCATTTCACTCTCCTGAATGCCATGTTTGCCTGCACACACACACACACACACACACACACACACACACACACATACACAACACAGAGAGTAGATTTTCTATTTTAAATAGAGCTAGTGTAGCTCATGTATTCCCATTTTCTTAAAGGATTCGAAATAACTCACCCAAGCTGATTCCTGAGACTTCATAGCAAGACTTGTCTGGGAAATGAGAGCAGGTTTGTCGGTTTGTTTTTTTTTTTTTTGCAAGCCTTCAAAACACTCCCCTAGCCATTTTTAAATGACATCAAAAGACAGAATTAGAAAAAGAGACAGACAAGATAACAACACATCATATGTGGATGCATTTTGCACTCTTATAATATACATTTAGGGAAAGGAATCTGAAAAGTTTTCGTTATCTCAGAATGAGATTTCTTCCATTCTCTAACAACATTAAACCAGCTCTTATTAATGCTTGAACAGTGGCAAGTATTTCTTTCTTCAGTTCTGTTTCTTCAATGTGCATTTTTGTATCAACTGTTTAATGCCTCTGTCACATGGACTGACATGATAGTACATTAACAATTGTCTATATTCATATTTGGTAAACAGACCACAATTATTCATTGAGTATATAATGCACAATTTACAAATTGTTGAAATATGTATTTCCACATCAGACCATCTTTCAAGCTTTTACAGTCTTTTGTGTCAGGTTCAATTGTCTTCAAGAGGAATTGTTTTCCTTTTCTTTCTTTTAAACTGTTACTAAAGGGAAAAGGCTGAGACAAATATAACTACAGTCATTTTTAATGAAAAGACTTTCTACTATGACTGAGAGCATACACTTCACCCTTGCCTCACCAAATCCAGATACTGTGATTTTAAATGAACTTACTTCAAATTTTTAGTGCAGAAACATAAACTGGTCTTAGGCTTAAAATATGCAAGAGAAAAATGCACAACAATATGTGTGTGTGTGTGTATGCATGTGGGTATGCACACGCATGCACCCACAAATGCAGCTGTACAAGGAGTGATGATTTCCCCATGCAGGACCAAGTTGGAAGTTAATTCACCTTTGGCACCTCACTTACCTTTGGTCAGAAAACTCTCTCTTCAAGAACATTAAAAATACCATATTTCTGGCAGCTTCAAATGCTTGAGATGAGTGTATAGGGAAGTAAATTTTTTCTTTTCTTTTATTAATATTAACTTCCTTAGGGTCACACTTTATAAAAGTTTGAGATAAGAACACTGAATCAGAAGCAGGCAGTAACTTTCTCATTTATAAAAAAGGTAGAATTTAGCATTATTAGCCCCCAAATTTATAAAACTAGGAACAAGAAATAACAGAAAATTCTTTGTGCTTTGAAGATGAATGCATTTCAAAAATAAACATAAAGATTTTTTTGGTTTTACTTCCATTTACACTTCACTCGTAAATCAAGGGAAAAAGGTCAGCTCAGACAGTAGCCTACTTTTGAGGAAAACAAAGTTTGAGTCCTTGCTTGACCTAAAGTTTCCAGTACAATCCTGTTCCTAAGTCTTTAATTAAGGTACTTCCCCCTATCCCCTTCCCCAAACCTATTAAGGTTTTGAACTTCACCTCTAAATGTAGGGAACCAGGAATGCTTCTGATCCTGCGGTTTCAAACAGATGTTCTGTCTACACCCTGACGCTGGAGAAATGCTCATATTGCTGTCTCCAGCACCCCAAGTTTCATGGAAAAGTCAGTGCAGCTGCCAGTGAGAGCACAGCTGGGCTTTGGTGTGGTCCCACATCTTGCCAACAGGGAGTCCATGACTTCAAGACAGGCCATGCCCGAGGTCAAAGTACACACACCAAGGTATCAGCTCCTCGCATGCCTCACATGGATGCTCAGACAAAAGACAATAAAAATGTGATTTAAGAGTCATGCAAGTCCTCACAAGACTTCTCTTAAGTATCTAACAGACAAATACTGATTGAATTAAAACTAAGCCAAATAACTTTCCTATTTAGAAAGAGAGCACTGCTGGAGTACGCTCCAGTGACAAATTCCTATTTTCCTTCCCTAAAATCCATGTTTAATATCACTTGCAAAGATCTTTCTTTTTTTTCCCAGGGTTTTGCCGAGTTTCTCAGGCTTCAGTCAAGGTAACTGGCCCACAGAGATTGCTTTAAAAATAAGCTATTCTCAATTGAATGATGAAGTATTCCTGAAATATTTTGACTTTCAAGTGTCATCAAAAAAGAATATTATGTGAAACGGAGTCCTTAGTATGAGTTTGGAGTTTCTTGTTAATCTTTTTCCTGAGATCAATAATTGTGAAAAATGTCACAAATTTGCATCTACATGGTTTTTTTATAAAGCTTTTTTTTTCCTAGTGCTTTTACTCAAGGGACCCTTATCATTGCAGTAAGAATAACAAAGAAGCTGAGGAGCAGAACTCTGGTTTGTTTGTTGCTCTGTAAAACACATACATTTGCACAAATGTTTTGGAATAAACATTTGTGTTTGTGATTGCACAGCAATTAACAGATTGTAAATACCATCCAAAGTACAGCATCCACTTAGACTTATTGTATATACAGCCCCTGCTTGGATTTTGGTACATAAGACATGAGTCCCAGCTGGATTTCACTTTCCTTTTTTATAGCTGTCGGTGAAGATAAAGGACTTCTTAAATGGACTCAGTCTGATTTAACTCAAGGTACTTGCTCTTGAGATTATATTACTGGAATCAAGACAGCAGCAGTCTCAAACATTGATTTCAGCATTGCAGATATTGTATATTGTATATGTGCTGTCAATACTATGACCTCCTTGCAGTGATCAAAACAATTTCTGTCTCCAAACAAATTAAAGCATTAGAACATAATTCAGATGACAACAAACATTGTACATGAAGCTCTATCTTAATACTCAAATCATATTTTTTTTTAAACTTAATTTGTCAAGTTCTTAACTATCACTTGGAACTTGCTGACAAGGAACCTGATAACACATCATATCAAATTCCATTTTACAACTGTTTCCTTGGAAACACAGGCATAAAAATGGGCCATGCACAATGGAATGAAATCAAACAAATTAAAATTAACCTTAAAGAATTCCCACGAATGACAAACTCTTTGCATTGTTAAAATTCATGCAAAACCAGGGATGATTCTTACAATAAGAGCATCATTAGTCCCACATTGCCATAGACCCTACTTGCTTTGGCCCTGATCCATGAAATCACTTTAGCATGTATGAAACTTTAAATGCATGAGATATCCCACTCAACAGAATGAGTCATGTGGTTAAGGTTATTCATTTGCTTAAGAACTGCACAAGAGGTGGCTTTGTCTCCAGAGGCTCACTAGTTATTAGTGAGAGCACGGTTTGTTTTTTTTTTTTTTGCGTGTGTGTGTGTATATATATATACACGTATGTGTATATATATATATATGTATGTATATATATGCATGCTGCAGGCTATGCATACATCTTTGGAAGCCATGCTCAGGAGTAAAAATAACATATAAAACACTCAAGTCTTCATATACCATAAGTTATGACTTCTGATTATTTAAAACCGTGAGAAGATAACTGGATAAAGGTAGGAAGACATTAATTTTGAACATTCTGTTTATATAGAGGTATAAATTTTTTTTATTGTAAAACTTGCATGCCAGTTCAAAGAAGAAAAATTACTTTTTTGTTGATTTTGGGATTTTCTTCCATAGATTTGAAGTCACTTCAGAGTAAGATTACAGGTGACCTGAAAGGAGAATTGTTCTGAGATTTACAGCTCTCTTCCTAAAAATGTACTACCCATTAAGTTTAGTTTTTTTAATTATCGAGCAAACCAACCATTTTCTTCCTTTTTATTGCAATGATTATGGTAAAGATGGGTATGTAGATTTTTGTGCTTGCGTTTGAGACTTAGTGCATCAAATTTATATGGCAGGACTATCAAAATGCAGATATTATGCTGGCAAATGTATTCTTTCTCCCAGTAAAACACAGTACCAATGATCAGATAGCATTTTAATTCTACAACTCCTTGGATTAAAAAAGCAATCTGATCAGAAGCTTTTCCGAATTTTTTTTTTTTTCTTATTTGCCATCTACATTTAAGTAAAAATGTCATGGATAAAGAATGAATTTGTTTTGAGGAGTTTTTTCCATATTTTACATCTTCCGTCTTTCTCCAAGATAAATACTACGAACAATTTACTATTGTTAACTAAACCTAGTTATTATATAGTATGTTCAAAGATTTCAGATCTGAAAATATTTGTAAAGAAGTTACATATTACTGACTCATTTCTACAGACAGAGACACTGAGGTACAGACTGAGATATTAGATTTGCACTGAGGTATTTTAATTTCACAGGTTTTTCAAGGATCTCACAGCGATTGGACTATAAAGGAAGTCCTACTTGACCTAGGCACAGTAAAGAAGAGACAAAACTTAAACTTTCAAAGTGAAAGACAACTAATGTAAAGATGAAAATGGGTATCAAGTTCTGTTGAAAAGAAAGCCCCTTTAGTGTAAGTGCTTCAATTTCAGAATACCAGTCCTGAAACAAGGAGAGAAAATTCAGAAGTACTTGAACGATCTCTTCTTCTACCTTTTTTCCTTCCTCAACTATAAAATAAGTATTAAAAGTACTTAACTAACTCTTATGCAACCTTTTTTCTCAGTAATTTTGTCTCATTAGCATAAAATGTAGAATATTTTAGTCACAATTTTATAACTCATGAGATTTCAAAAGCAGATATATGTTTGAATTTTTTGGTCGTACACATCTCATTTTGCAGAATTCAGACCCAGATTCAGCAATTTTTTCATATAACTCTGGATGAAACCAAACCTTCATTCATCTAAAACCACGATTATTAATTCTTCCTTCAGTCTTACCTATCCTTTACATAGCAGGTTGAGGCTAGAACTTCTGAAGAAAAAGCTATTTCTCACTAAATATTTGTAACATGTCTGCGAGCCCTCACAACATCTCCTTAACAAAAGTTAACGTATAAGAATTCATAGAAGCATTTCAGAACTCCAGAAGGTCTCAATTTTTTTGTCTGTTGTTATGTTTACCTTCACTACAGTAGCAGCCACCTGAGGGAAATCTGATTTCTAGAGCTTTAGAATAAATGATTGAAGGTGTAAAACATCTCAAATTCTCTTGAAATTAAGTTGTTTATAATATATTCCCTTATTCCTGTGTAGATTGGTACACAATTATATGTTTTCAAATGTTTTTTACTGCTGTTTTCCTCTCATGATTTCTTGCAAAATTTGTATATGGAAATGGAATACAGTATGGTCTTTGTAAAAATTAAACTTAAACTAGGTATAGATAACCTGAAGGAAATCGTGAAATACACTTGGTTTTTGTCACTGTTGGCATAAATTCAAACTGGTCAAGAAGGATGCACAGAAAAGTATTCTTCTCCACTGCCCTTGCAGTTAAATGTCACTTGAATGCAGTTTCAGTGTTTGCTACCTAAAGGCTTAGAACAGGATTTGAAATTGTTTTAATATACGTCAATAAGAATTCTTGCCAGCTATAGAGAGAACCCTGAGGGTGCCCAGTTTCTTTATTTCATGGAATCTAATTTTACATAAGATTTCATGGTCATTCTTGGAGATCTGCTATGAGCTAAGAGAATGTTATGTCACTTGCACATTAGAGCAACGCCTTTGTATTTCCTGGTTACTGGTAGCTGGAAATAGCAGGCAAACTGAGGGCTCAACCCATAGATTTAATTTTAGCAGTTGCTAAAATATGGGTAGACGCTTCAGTGAGGAGTGTATCTTTTTACAACTGCACATGGCTATCATGGTATTACAACAAAAGTTACTGGTACTTGGAGATAATTTTGTGCTGAGAGATGTGCCAAAATCAGCATGTATATTCTTGAATATTTCTGGAAAATCACAAAATTAGGCCCAGCTAAATTATAGACTTTAATATAGAGCTGCCATCTCCTACCAGGAGCTAGAATGGTTTTTTCTGGCATAGCGGCTTTTGGACTGTTTTTAGTTATTGTCAAATTTGATCCTACATATTTGTGCAAATAAATATAATGAAGTGTCAGGAGGCTTTAAATGATGTTAATAGCTACAAGTTGTGTACAGCAGGTCTCTATAAACCTCATAAGGCCTTTTTGCCCTGGAAGTCCAACAACAAAAGTTTTAGGGCTCCTGTTGCAGATTTCAGTCTTTTTTTGAGAATTAGTTTTACGGAGATTTCTGTTGGCCCTCTTTCCTTACCTTGTTTCTTCCTCTTCAGCTGAAACCATTGCATTTATATCTCAAGAGCATGTAACTTTCCCCACCTGTGTGGGTAGTGTTAGCAGTGTGAGAGCTGCCTTATATCTCCTCATCCTGTAACAAATTGCGTTTCCAGAGTCTCTGCAGGTTCTGCAAGGTAATGATGTGGCTGCCCAAAATTTGTAGAAGGATCTCCAGTGCAGGATAGAACACCACCACAGTGTAGACCACCAGCAAAAACTTCCTGTGTTTAATACTGCAACAAAACACCAGACTCCTTGCTATGACACAGAAGATAACTGCAGTCACTGTCCATGAAACACCATCAGGAATCTCACCATGCAAAATTCAGTTAGTATCAAATCACCAAAATTATACATACATCCTTTTTTTTTTTAATAACCACTGATTCTCACACCTCTTTTGTCACTTAATTTTTGAACCCTTTTCCTTATCTCATGGTCCTTAAGCATTTAGCTAGTCACACCTTAATGAGAGTGATGCACGATGACTGAGAAAGTCAAAAGTCACTAAATTACTGAAGGACTGAAGTATTAAAATAAAATCTCCCTGAAGGTTGTTGATTTCTAATTTTATATACAGAGAGGAGGAGCAGAGGGGATGGTTTTGCTTTTCCCTTAATTCTGCCATATTGTCTGATTCACAGCCGGAGACAAACTGAAATGGCCATCTGGTTGATGTGCATACAAAAGGAGTGGTTTGCCAGACAAAGAAAGTACCTTTTATCACACAAAGCAACGCATGTCCTCTTATCAGGCTTCCATTCTGTGGCTCTGGTGGAGCTGCAGGTATGTAGGAGCAGACCCTACATAGCACCCAGATGCAGCAGCTACTGTTAAAAGAGTAATGCAAGTACATAATGGTCCGAGGGCTCTGTGGTACATTCATAACATGAAATACACTGCCATCATCCTGAACATTTTCAGCTCCTGGTTTCTGATTTTAGCTAGACCATTACAGTTCACTAATTTGCTCCCATCAAAGGAGAAAGTACAGCATTTTCTGCTTAAATAACAATTAGAAATCGGACTGGGACCACTGTGTAAATGGACATTTTTAAATAGGGGCATGGTTTTTGTAGCTATTTAATACCATACACAAATGTATCAGTCTACTTTTTGTGATGTAAATTCTGTGTCCACATGCCTAAAAGAAAAAATGGCTTGAAAAGCATGCCCTTTTTGCCCATATCAACTTTTGCATTCTTAATAAACGCACCGAAACACTTCCAAATGGACACTCCATTCTAGTTTGATTTAATCTATATTTCAGTTCAAACTGCTGATCCCAGTGTAACCACCACTCAGACAATGTAAAATGTCCCATAAATTTTAAAAGAAAAATTGACGGTAGAACATTATGATAACCATTCCCCTTTCCTGGCCGTAGCTGTTCAGAGGAATGCAAGAAATTTGCATTATTTCACATGCACAAGATACCTGCTGTGTTTATGACTTAATTTTTCCCCTCTATGAGGTACCTTCATTAGATGAAAGACAGGCATTGTTGTTCAAAATCAATCTTTTATTTCAATTTTCTCATCCTCTCTTCTGCATTGAAACCTCCTGCTCTTGGTACTGGACTCTGTTGACCTCCTCTTAAGGGGGTGTTTCACTGCCTTTGCTGCAATGATAACAATGGAAGTAGAACATCCCATTTCCCCATAAAGCTGTCCAGGGAAATGGAATGGAAATTGCCCTGAACTGGCAATGGAAGAGATTCCACTCCTGAGAGTGGGTTGTTCTATGCTGATATTCCCCTTCTCCTGATTTCATTCCATTTTAAATGATTTATAAAAAAGATTGAAGCAATATGGTTTTCTAACTGGAATGAGGGTCAAAGACATAAAGCCAGCAAATAACAAAAGGAGGGTAAGGAGTGATCCCAGGTTTCTAAGCATCACTGGGAAGTTCATTTCTCTGCTGTGTGGCAGGCATGGCAATATTATTAAATGTTCCCCAGGCAACGTTGCTAGGCTCCAAATTCTGTATTTTACTTCCAGAAAACAAAACACTTTCCTTTTAAAATCAACTATCCCCTCCACTAACATGTAACAAAATACCCTGTATAAAAGCTGTTTCGTTTCAGACAGAGACTTTCACTGTATTTATGCTGTTGTGGTATAAGGTCATGTTCAAACAAGGAACAACCAGCTTAAATGTTACTCACAGAATATGGAAGTGTAATTGTAGAAAAAATATTCTAATAAGGTTTTACAGGTCCAATACATTATTTTGAGATGAATGTGCACAAAGGATGCCTTGAAAGATGGTACTGAATTGTAAGTGTCAGTCATGCAAGAAGCAGAGATTTAAAAGAAGTCTTTGTATTCACAGGTCCATGACACAGAGTCCCTATTTGCAATACGATGAAAGAACATTCAAGGACAAAAAGCATTTCTGGCCCTAAATTTCCCTTTACTTCATTCAATTACCTAGAAACCTATCCTTTTTTTCCTCCTCATAATACATGACATCAAATTTCTATGCATAAAGTGAAATTTCCCTCTGTTGGGGAAAGACCTCCAAATTTCTCAGCCATGCAGGGGCAAATTTCAATTGGGCTAGGCTTTTTTTCCATTGATCTAATGCACATGTATATTGAAATGTACTGTGCATCATGTGTCATGCATTGTCACCCACTAAGCAAGAAATAAAACCATTTTTTATATTCAAACCAGTCTCTGAAGGTGATTTCACATTCATCTTCCCATGGAGGGAGCAATTCAAGCCTCTTCTCCAACAGGAGACAGAGTCCTTGGAGAGACCCTCAGGAGATCATGGTAGGGGAAAAAACGCTCTGTAACAAGGGTCCACAGTGTAGCTGTAGAGTGGGGCTTGTCAACTAAACCACCTGATCTAGTCTTTGCCCTCTTTACCACAGGAGCAAATCAGATTTCGCTGCTACTCTCTGTAATCAGCATGAGAAACAAACAGAAAATGAAACAGAGCGAGGAGGTAGCCCAAGACAGAAAACTGCCAGGGTTTAGCTACAATTTAGAGAGGTCTCAATTAGATTTTGCTTGCGGCAAGTGCATTAATTTTTCATAATACTTGAGTTCCAAAATCTTAGTGTCCAAATGCCTAAACGTCTATGGTTGGTTGCCATAACAAAGATGTCAGGTATTCAGATGTTTTGACAAGGTCTGCACAAGAACCTCAGGCTTATAATATTATATTGATTATTTTACTCTGTTATATTAGCTCTATATGTGCTCTGTTTTGGGAACTGTACCATGGGAAATGTCCACGCGGTTCTCCAGTTCCGGAAGAGATTGTTCATATACCTGTTCTGATGTGCTCCCTATTACCATCTAGCAGGAAAAAGCAGAGCAACAACTTGTAATCCCAAATCAACTTCTCAACAAAGAGAGGAGAAACCCTCAGGAGTTTATCTCTAAGACTCCATCCTCATTCTCCTAACAGCACTTCTTGGTTAGATCAAGGTTTTGCCACTAGGTTTTTAACCAACTTCCAGAGTGCTGGAGCAGCAAAATACCATTTTGCATGGTCAAAACAATAGGCTTACACTGGGCCTTTTCTGACGTCGTCTCTTGGCACCTGTGTACTGGTGAGAGGGAGCATAGCTCTTCTCCCATGCATGCAAAGTCATATTGGTAGAGAGGAACAGAGGTACAAAGGCAACCTATTTATTTGTTTTGCAAGCATAAAATGTGCGAGACAGGATGGTCAGCTATATGTGCAAAATTAGTCACATGGAACAGAAACCTGGAGTTCAAAACATGACCCATGCTCCACACTGGATCAAAGACCAAGATTTTTTAAAAGTTGCCTTTGATATCTCTCTGTTTTACAAAGAAATGTGTGCCAAAGACTTACTCAAACATAGTGAAGTTGTTGAAAACACTCACTGCTGTTAAAAGACTTTGAACCAGGCCAAAAGACTTTCTAGAATATTTCACAAGTAACGAAGCTAAAAATGAGTAGCTGGAAAGGCTAAGGGCGATAGGGACGTTTTAAAATGTGGTGGTAGAAAACCAAACATGCAAGCGAGCAAACTGAGAAAGACAGTGACCATCTGCCACACGGAGCAGGGACGCAGACGTCGATCCACTTCTTGTACCAAAGCAGGCCAGGAAGATCTTGGGGCAGGATCCCGCGGGCAGGAGGAAGGCTGCCTGTCCTCTGTCTCCTCTCAGCATGTCCTTCTTGCTTCAGCCTGGCAATAAAGCTTCAGCCTGGAAGCCCCCATGCGCAAGCTTGAAAACAGCAACAAGCACACTATTTTACCTTCCCTTAAAAAAAAAGAAAAAAAAAAAGAGTTGATCAAGCAAAGGACACCATAAAAAAATAAGTATAAAAACTAGAAAGAATTAGGAAGAATAAAGGAATGGATACGTTTCTTCACCACCAGTTTCAGGGAAGCTCACCTAAGACCCTTGGCTACTCGTGAAGTAGGACAAATGACAGAAAACACCTGGTAGGTACCACCCTGCCTGCACAAGGGTGGAAATAGGGCATTTGGGGCAGCTGGTGGTGTGGGTGGTGGCCAGGGAGGGACAGAGTGTTGTGAAGAGTCTGACCTGGGCAGGCTTATCCTGTAAGGTACTGAGCCACCTTGTCATGCATGTTGGGAACCTTGCAGGATTGGGCCCTGAATGCCTATACTTGATAAGCAGTCATGGCAAAAATGTTATACTCAGATATTCATCCAAAAACAGGGAAACAAGAATCACTGTAATTAGCAGTAGATGTGGAATTTTTAGCATAAATGGGAAAACCCAGCATTTAATACATAACACAAGGTCCATTTGCAGCCATACAATTGCTGTCAGCTAATGCTTGATAAACCCTGCCGAAATTGGGATTTTATTATATCTATTTTATTATATATCTATATTTACTCTGACAAAAGTTGGGCAAACTTGTCCAAAAGACTAGGGGTCCATTTTATGTGCTTGGGTGTCCAAGCACCTGCCAGCTGTTTGTCCCTTGAATTGAGGACATCATGTTTTCAATTTCCTTCAATAAAGCTATGAATCTGGCAATTTGCTGGCCTGCTTCAGCTAAACAGAAAGGACAATTTGAGAAAGATCATAGTTCAGGCTCAGTCAGACGGAAACGATTGAAAACAGAGAGCTGGCTGCTATGTTTCCCCAATGCAGCTTGCTGTCGCAGTTTGACTGACAAACTGACTTTTTTGAGGTGCTCATGCCCATTTCAGTCAGAGTTTATTGAAGGTGATTTTGATCTTCTCCATGAGGCCACAGCAGCGGCCATGCCATCTGTCACCTTGATTGCATCGTGGATTCTCTGGAGAGAGTGCGATGGCTCCTGATCATTTACAGATTGTGCTGCTTTCGCCTCCATAAGGACCACATGCACAGAGCCAGATGGTGAACATACACGCTTATTATAAGTCTTTATCTCTGTGCAGGAAGGAGAGGCACCATTAGATCTCCCTCAGGAGCTCCGCTCCTCTCTACCATCATGCTGCTCTTCAGCAAATACAGTCTTCTTCAGCTGTCATCAACCTACCTCTGAAAATTAAAAAAATAAACAATAATTCCATCAGCTCAGGCACGAGACGTACAGACAGTGCCACAAAGCAGCTCCCCCCCGCCCCTTCCCCCGGCACACACACACACTCGGGCTCCTGCGACTGTCAGCGTTAGGTGGAAACAAGTTTGTTCGCGAAAAGACAGTTAATGTGCAATTAGGAGAGACTTCTTTGTGAAAATAAAGCGATGCCATCCTGGTTGTTCTTGGCACATTTTTAATTCAGCGCGTTCTCTCTTTAAAGCAAAGCCTGAGCAGGCGATCGCTGTTTTTCCAAAGGCAGCTTTGTGTTTGTGTCTGTGTTTCTCCTGTCGGAGAGCAGCGATGGGATTCTGGTTGCCACGGGTTGCGTGGCTGAAATCCGACTGTCAGAGCTGGGGAAAGGGTAACCGGCTGCAGGGAGGGAGCTGTGCCGGGGCTGGGGCCCGTGGGGTGAGGGAGCAGCGCAGCCACCGGAGAGGTGATGGCAAACGCTGAGCCTATCAGTGGACCGCTGTAAAAAGATCTGTTGAGTCCTCTCGGCGAAGAACCGTCCTACAGTCCTTCCTTGCTGGGGGAGAGTCGCACAGACGCTCACCTCGACTCGTTTAATACATGTACCGCACGCACGACCTCGGGTACGGGCTGCCAGATTGCACAGTTTGAGTGTTCCTCGTGGAGAGTTCCGTTTTGTTTTTGCAGTTCCTGCATAACAAACATTTAATTGCTGGTAACGTGGTTTTTCCTTGCTAGCTGCTATGTTCCCACCAAGCTGCAGTTCCTCTTTTAAAGAACTGTAATTATTAAATTTCAATATCTTAGCGGAAGAACCATTGCAGACACACATTTCTGGGCATTGCCAAGCACAGAGCATCCTTCAGAGTGAAAACCTGGCCTACTTCCAGCTACAGTGTCTTTCCTGAAGCACATGGAGACTAATTTGTTTGTTTCTTTCTTAAAAGTGCTCCTTTCTGAAGACTGGATGTCAGGAAAATAAGATTCAGACACAAGACTGACACCTTCCGAAATGCTTCAGGAACTTGTTAAGGTCACTATCCCAGAAATGGGGGAAAAAATCAGGAAAATAATGGAATAAAAAGAGAGGGTGATTGATGAAGATAGTGTCGCTTACACTGATTATTCTTTGCTTTTTCTCTTTATATGTAAAAACAGGGCTCATATAAATGCTTTCTATGATTTCTGTCTATAAATTGTTCATAAAAATACTACTGTTGTCAAGTAACTTCTACAGGAAAACTTCAGTTTCAATATGCAGAGATTCAACCCTACTTTTCCCTTTATTCAAACCATGTGGAAGAGAAATGCATGTTTTCTTAAAAAATAGTAGATTTCTCCAAAACATGGTAAAGCAATGTTCAAATACTAGCTTTGGCAACTCTCACAGATGACAGCAAAACTCATTTTTTCTTCCTACTTCAGATTAATTTACTGTATCAAATTTCCAATTTTGCCACAAAGCTTTTAATATTTTGCAGAGTTGTTCCCCACACTTTGTGTTTCAGATCCTGGATGCTGTGGCATCAAAAGACAGAAAAGAAAAAAAGAACTCCCCACAAATTAGAAAACAAGGTTTCAAATATAAAATTACGTGAGTAGAAACACACGTATATGTTTACTGTATACCAATATCTCAAGCTTATATCAGGGCATTTTGTTAGTCTTCTTGCAGTATTGCGTAGGCTACTACCTGATGATAAAGTTGTATTTTGTGAATTTGTAATTCCACTAGAAAATATAAGGTCTCTATGTGGTATTACAAGTGCAGAACATAGAAAAATCCCTGTGATAACTAGCAATTTTTTCTACACTCTTTTGTCTGGGTCTGTCCATCTCTAGTATCCCTTCCCAAATTAGGCTAGCATGTGGCTATCATGTATCCCCTCTGTGGATAGAATTATATATTGTGTTCAAAATCTCTATTAATCTGATTAAGCTAGTGAGTGACTAATCCTTTAATCTCCTTGAGAGCACTGTTATGTCTGCTGCGTGTCAGATTTGTAACTAGTAATCAGTTAAGTAAATGCTAAAAGTTAAGCGAAAACTACTTTGGACCCACTTTAACAGCTGCTTTTGGTCAGTGACCTTGATAGTTGAAACTGTATGGAGAACATGACTGAAAAGAAGAAACTGCTTCTGGTGGCAAATCTGCTGCTCCAAGCGTACCAGTTGTAAGGAGCATCTTGCTACTGCTTCCCCAGTCTTTAGTTAATTATAAATGAACAGGTAATTTCCCCTTTGCTTTGTTTCACTCTGGAAAGAAAACACATAGAATGGTTCCTGTGTATTTATAATTCGGAAAGGAAGTTCTGTTGCCGATTAATTTCCTACTGTTTTTTTTTATTCTTTCTTTTCATTAAAGTCATCATTGCTGTGCTAGTTTTGGATGGCATAGAGTTAATTTTCTTCATAGTAGCTGGTATGGGGCTACGTTTTCATTTGTGCTGACAACAGTGCTGATAATTCAGGAATGTTTTCTTTATTATTGATCAGTGCTTACACAGGGTCAAGGCCTTTTCAGCTTCTCACCCCACCCACCAGCGAGGGGGCTGGGGGTCCACAAGGAGTTGGGAAGGGACACAGCCAGGACGGCTGACCCCAGCTGACCACAGGGGTATTCCATAACATATGGTGTCACACTCAGCATGTTGACATGGGGGAAGAAGGAAGTGGGGGACATTCAGACTTGGTAGCGTTTGTCTTCCCAAGTGACCACTATGTGTGATGAAGCCCTGTTTTCCTGGGAATGGTTGAACACCTGCCTGACCACGGAAAGTGGTGAATGAATTCCTTGTTTTGCTTTGCTTGTGTGCATGTAGATCTTGCTTTACCTATTAAACTGTCTTTAACTCAACCCACAAGTTTTCTCACTTTAAATCTTCTGTTTCTCTCCCCCATCCCACTGTGGGGGGAGTGAGTGAGCAGCTGCAAGAGGTTTAGCTGCCGGCTGGAGCTAAACTGCAATTGCTAAACCTTTACCTGAGCAACACAGACACATTTTAAAAGCTGCACTGAAAAAAAACCCCACAACTGTTTTACACTAATAAAAGGAGACTGTGTGGAAGGAGATTTGGGGCAGGCGAAGGAAAATGTGCAATCTTCATATAAAAAAAATGTGTAGACCTATTGCTGACAGATGTAGAAGCATCAAGTCAATATGGTAACAAGGATCAATATACCCTCAGGCAAGATATGACTATGACAATGCTGAATGCATGTATAAATTTCCCACTCCAACTAGCTGCCTAGGAATAAGATGAATTCAAAGCAGCCATGCAGAGAGGAGTAAATCTTGAACCTGGTATCCAGCTCAGAGAGGTGACCAGGGCACCAGGAGAAAACCAGAGGGGCCTGTGGGAAGACTTCCCAGACGAGCTGGTCCTTGGTACTACGCTTCGTGTTGTCACCCATGCAGCCTCAGCTCCAAATTCCCCACAACAGTGCCCATCAGGAATGCACAAAATACATTCCGTTTGATTTTCATGGGGGCTGCACCTCTAAATTGGCTTTTCCTAATATTATGTATTTGCAAATGATTTCTCTTTACTCTCAGACTCCTTTACCTGAGTGAAGAGGGGGCATGCTCCTGAGTCACAGAGGCAGCAGAATATTTACCAAATGTCTCTTTTCAGGCATTCTTTCAGGAGGGCAGCAACTGATGGGCAGCTGAGGATTGGCAGAACAAAATTTGTGGGGAAATGACTTGCTCTTAGGGGAGATCAGCCAGGCCTGTCAAAAACTCAAAAGACTGCAGAAACACTAGATTTCTGTAAATCCATCTATGTAGTGATTTTCAAGGAAGTCTTGGATAAAGAACATCCATTAATTATAGTCACACACAAATCAAAACACTGTAGAACTACAGGTCTTTTATCTTTTTTTTCCTTTTTGCAAGATTATCTTTAAATGAGGTCATTTTACCTCAATTAAAAAGAGAGTAAGTCAAGCAGACAAGAGAAATATTTAAGTAACAAGGAATATGAGCACAATAGATTTTAGGCCAGATTCCTCTTTGGATGCACAAGCTGGTCTCCCACAGATTTCTATGACAGACACATTGACAGCAGTGGGAATCAGGCATACTCATCCAAGGGCATAATTTGGCCCATAATGTATGAGGTTTGTCCAGCTTATGAAAGCAGCAAGCAGTGTATTGCAAACACTGCCTCTGTGTAGCTTACTGGGGGTTTAAATCCTCAGTGGCATTTCCTGTGCCTCTAAAATGCATTTGGTAAAAATAGCTGAGGCTGCTTGAATCAATACCTGTTGAAAGAATAGACCTGCTAAAAAATTAAAATTTGTTGCAACAAGGTTATCCATTTAACAGATTTCTACTTGAATTACCAAACAATCCGCATTTTATAGCCTAGCTAAACCATGGTGCTACCGCTGGAGAAAGTCTGATATTTTTCATCCTTGATTCTTAAGCCTGTCTTTGCAAATGTTTTCTACCCCTGCTCACAACAATTTCTTTTCACCCCTATGATGGTAATGACTTATGTAATTATGACTTTGTACATGAGCTGAACTCCCTATGGATGTTTAGATTCCTATTATCTTTAACCTCACCCACCTCTGTCAGCGAACTCTCACCTTGGTGGCTTGTTGGAGGGATCAGCTGGTGGCTGAGAGGAGAGCAGGGTGTTCACAGGGGCTGGGAGCTGGTGGGCAGGTCCTTAACCCTTATGGGGCAAAACTGCCAAGGAAGGGAAGGCAAGCAGAGATCCTTTTCTCTTCAATTCTGCCCAGTTGACTGGCATCACTGAAAGCCATTTGCAGCCACCTCTGCGAAACCAGTCGGCTCAAATGTGGGATTGGAGGTCAAGCTCCCCAGGCTGTGCTTTTTCTTTGCTAAGAGGTCCCATGTATTGCTTGGGAGACTTTGACAAGCCTATTTGAAAAAAAGTTGACTAATAATTTCTGCTGCTGTTATTATTTTGCAGCTCCCATAAAATTAATTCTCCTTTTCCTTGCCCACATGCACGGGACAAGAGATTCAAGGAGCTCCTGCTGGTATAAACTGCTCACCCTAGGATGCTATTTGCACTCTCCTTTACCCTTTCTTCCTCTTGCATATCCCTTCAACCTGTACCATTAACAGCAGTGGTAGAAGAAATCAGTGTCCCCATAGTGCAAATGTAAGGCTTCCTTCTGGCTAAAAGTGTTGTTTGGGAAACTGGTGAAATCAGCACAGGATGAGGTCCTTGTAACAGACGGAGAAAAGTCCTGTCACTGTGAGGGGCTGACCCCCTAGTCTGACCTGAAGTCAATGACAGAAAGTAGGTCTGAGTCTAAATAAAACATAGTTTAAAGCTATTAAATGGAAACCAATGGAAAACTTTTCAAACCCTACTGAAGCTTTCTGCTTTACACCATTATATGTTTAATTTCATTCTGAGGGTTATCAGTTCTTTTAAAATCATTTTCCCTTCTTATAGCTAAATTACCCATTATATGAAAAATAAAAATCAAAGCAGAAATGTTACAGTAAAAGTTTTCTGAAACTGAAAAACCACAGGAGGTGTGATAAACCATCTGTAAAATTTTTTGACAATTAATTTGAGATCTCAGTCCAATTTCTTCTGGCCATACTAAACACTGAGCTAAGTGGAGATTTTCTTTCCCAGGAAAAATATCATTAAGACTGAAACACTGGAGTTTAGTTAACAGGGACCCAGACTGCTAAGATCCAACCTGTGTGCTGAGGCCATTTCTGGTCCTATTGAGCTGCTGGCATTTTTCAGTCACAATGTATTTGTTGGTAGGTTTCAACCCTCATCAACAATTCTGTGTTAGTGCATGAGTTCTAACACTCATCCTTTTTCATAGAATTTTGAAACCGACACTGAATGCTGATTTATAGCATTGAACATAAGCTACATGCATGGTATGTTAAGTGACCATTGAACCATAACTCACACTGATTTAAGGCCCAGGATTTCACCAAGGTGTGCCCTCATCCATATGGGCAAGCAAGATCCAAAGTCAATAAAGAACTTTCTGTTTTTTCTTTTGGACATTACTAAGCTTTGGGTTTTATGTATGTCATCAAAAAATGAAATCAACAAAAGCAGTACTGCCTGCATTGCGTTTTCACACTGTTAAGGATATAAATGACCTCTCTGTACGAGAACCACATGTTAATAAATTTTTGGTAGTCTAAATAACAACTCTTTTTTTGTCAAAAGCAAAAACAATTCAACTGCAGCAAAAGAAGAATGAAGTCAAATGAAACTGTAATCATAGTATTGACCCATTTGGATATAATTAGAGTAAATCCCCCAGATCAATTAAAAAAGCACAATTCAGTGCCCCATTAAAAAACCAAAACCAAAACCAAAGAAACAAAAAACCCCATAGGAAATCAGATTATGCCTAGTTACCTTAATCTAACAATTTACTTAATTTTTTTCAGTACTAATTTTTTCACAACATTTTTATTCATCTGCCTTTATGCAATTCCAACACTGTACTGCACTGGGTTTCTCTTGTCTGCTTACTCAAGAATGAAGTGTGCATACCAGTTTTACATGGATGTGTAGGGACGGCTTGACAAACCGTTTTGGGATGAACACAGATGCATTGTGTATGGCATGTTCTTTATGGTGGAATTAATAGTAATGTCTTTAGATTTGCTTTGTGCATCTCGTTCTCTGATGAGATTAAATGCCCATCACTGGTGCAGCAAAGATAGTCCATATTCCTATGAAGTTCTTCTTTGATTGCCAGAGAGGTCTGTGGTTGCTTTTCTCAGAATTTCTAACCCCAGCAGGATCTTCCTTCTGAAGCAGTCATCACCCCCATGTGCCTTTCCTCTTCCCTAGCAGCTGTGGCTGTTCTGCACTGAACACTAGTTGGATACAAGAGCACTGCAGGGCGAGCAATAACTCCAATAGCCAGTGCCGATACGTGGTGTCCATATGGACAGTATAACTTTACATTAAGGCCTTTCTTTACTGAGTTTGATCCTGGCCCCATGAGTCAAACTCTAGCTGTCAAGGGATTTGTTGTAAGTAATGGTCATTTGTGTTTCATAATTATCTTGAATAAACACAATTAGTTCCACATTCTGCTGTTTTCTTCCTAAGGCATCTGTAAACATTCTGTACTATTCTAGCAAATGGCTTTTGGCAATCATTAGAAAATAAAAAACCCAAAGCAAAATGGTTCTCAGTGGATCCTTTTAATTTATTCTAAGGAGCATGCCCAGAGGAGTAATGAGACCTACTAGACAGTAATGGCAAAGGGATATTATCTTTCACTTAGTTAACCATTGTAACCCACTTTGAAGTATCTCCAATCAAAGTCTTCATGTGGTTAAAATAGAACATACACTCAAGAGTTTTCACTTCAGGGTTTCTCCAATAAGCCAACCTAATGTATTTAGTATAGGAATAATGTAGGCCTCTTACTTCCACTCTTCCATTAAAAAGGATATCCAAAAAAGCTAGCTGAAAGTGTTAATAAAACAACAACAAAAAACCCCAAATCAATCCCCTCCCCAAGAAAACTCAAAAACCAATCCCAAACCAAAAAACAGCACTCCCCTTCCCCCTTAAAAAAAGGAGTGTAAAAATTTTTGACAGCACTAGGCATGCAAAAATCTCGGTTTTTTTGGTCAGTGCTGCTGATTCTTTCTAGCCTTTGGGCACTGGACAATTTACTTGTCCTCTCTGTGCCCCATTTATTCTTTCTATGACATAGAGATGCATAGCATTTGTCCACTTTTACAATTCTCTTTAGACTGAAAGCATTGCAAAGTCATAGTACTACCATTCCCTATATAATACTGGCACCAGGTTTATACACAAGTTAAGATAATAGGATAATATTTCTTCAAGATAATGGACTCTATTTTTTTTTTACACTGTACATTAGAGAAACAGAAAATCAATAATCCCAGTCTATTAAAAATAAATAAAACATTGAAAAAAAGGCTAATTGAATATGGAGGAAGAAGTGTTGTAGTTCTTGTTCTAGTAAACAGGCAGTTAAAACTAGGAGGAAAGTGTCAATTGGTAAAATTAGCTAAAAAAGTTACTTTGAGTTTTTGCCCTACATTTGGACTATCAAAACTGAGGCAAACTTTTCAAAGCAAATTGCTGAGGATTGCCAAGTTAACAAGCTGTTCTGTGCTGCAAGGGACATATTTATGGACATACTTTCAACAAGACGTACCTAGTGCTACCAAGCTGTGCTGTACTAAAGAGCAGTAAGTATCAGATAAACTGATTTTTTTTTTTAATAAAGGATTTCACACATGAGAATGATTAAACACAGCTCAAATATTCAGAAGTGTACAAATCTTTCCCTCCCCCCAAACCCACTCCTCTTTTCTGCTACAATAGTATCTAAACAAAGTAAGAAAACCCAGGAAATTCAAAGACAAGAAGATACAGAATTTTATAAGAATTTCGTAATAAGAAGACACTGCAAAGTTAATTATGGGTGAGTACTAGGTCTTCAATAGTAATTCTTACTTTAGTGGGGCTGTGTGTAGCATCTTCAATGACATTTCAGAGTATGCCTTTTGAATCTATCAGTTTCTTGTTCCTTAAGGACTGTGTTTTTAAAATATTTCATAACCTCTGCTCAAAAAAACTATTCTAAAAACTATTTCTAGCCTACAAGACCAACAAAGCTAATATGGAAAGGAAGAATAGTAGGCAAAGGGCTTACTTCTGGACACTTTTTATAAGGAGCAGGGATTTTAATGGCAATTTTCTTTAAAATCAACCTTTTGCATGCAATGAGCCAAATTGTAACTACCAAAGCAAATGCTATCTCCAGACACAGGATGGTTTTACATATGCAGGTTCCTTTGCAGCTTCCAGCCCTCAGGAACATTGCTGTTCACAGAAGGGTAAAGTCTAAGTACTTGTACCTTTCCCTTTATTGGGAGCCAAGGACATGCGCATGGAGAGAACCCATTACTGGGAGGACACTCGGTATTCAGACATTGTGTGTCTAAGCTCACCTGTGGCATTGCAAAACCTGCCAGAGAAAGTCTACATAGCCCATAAACGAAAACAACTTCAGCTAAATACATCATTTGCCTTCAACCTCATTTCTGCTTCCTGATTCAAATTAGAAATGGTGATGTGAATAGACAAAGATTTGTGTCCGTAAATGTGTTTCAAAGCTAGCTGGGCATTTTGGATCTACTTTGTCCAGAAAGGCTGGGAGCTTCACTGGTGTGTGTCAGATCACAATCTTTTTCCTAGGATATTTCTCTGTCTTAGAAGAGACCTAATTTCTGGTGTTATGCTTCTGAGTATTTTGCAATGTCCTTCACTGAAGTGCAGGAGATCAAGATGAAGCTTATTCCAACCAGAACCAGAATGTCGCTCACCAGGAGGTAACTCCAAGATATTAAAAACGCTTGGAGTATTTTTGTTCCTGTAGTCATTTTCTTTCATGTAACCTTAACCATGTTTCCAAGTATTTGCATTGTCCCATGCCATTTGTATATTGGAAGTACCATATAGAACATGTATGTGCATCTTCCTTTAGCCTGTTTATCAGATGAAGGAATTCTTTCCAGTAGACCTTTTATTACTTCTGAAACAAACCAACCTGTTAAAATTTTTGGGTTGTAAATGAACATGAAGTTTAGTTTTCATTGTTTTAAACCACAGAACTCCTAATAATTGAATAGGAGCCAAAAAAAATTATTAAAAAAGGAGTTTGAATTACAGGAGTGTAAATAACAGAATTTAATCTAAGTAAGTGATCTGCATGCAGCACAAAACCCAGAACACTGCAGAATGTTTTCTCACTTTCCTTCTGGACTCCTACTGTTCTCATAAAATGATTTAGTATTTACCTTTAAGAGTAACCTTTATCTTAGGTGCTTTAAGGGAGATATATTGATTTAACTATAGCAAATATAACAATATGCGCTACTGAAACATATGAAAATACATTATTCTAGGGCCTGAAAGTCCTTCTTTTTAAGTACAAACTTGTGTTTTGGAGGATTTTTCCCTCGTAGTTCTGGTAAGAGATATTTAAGCAGAAAGAGCAGCTTGTTTCCTTGACAGCAGAGAACCAACTGTTTTGGTTTTCTTTGTTCCATGTCTGTTCAACATACTGTATCCATAGAAATAGCTGCTGTCCCAGAAGTTCAAGCATTTTGTATTATATATACCCAAAGATTGAGTTAATGCTACCTTAACTTTGCAGAGTTTCTATCATAAAATTTCAGAAAGGAAAAAAAAAGAAAGCAAAGGTTCCCAAGGCAACATTGTACATTCTGTATGTTTTCTGATTTATATTTAACATTTCAAAAATATCAATATTAAGCTACGCATTTAAGAAATAAAGACAAGTGTAATGTGATGCTGATAAGCCGCGTTGCTGACTGCGACAATGGAAACTGCTGCTTTTGCTTTTGCCGTTTTTGTGACACATAATGTGATGAACTGCTAGTTTGCAGTAGACCTAATACTGTACCACGTTTCCTCTTATTTCAAATTTGAGGGCCAGGGTCTCACTTTTGAGACAAAAATGCAGCTGATGAACTGTACCTGCAAGCAATCCCCTGTCTTTCCTCCCCCCTTCTCAGCCTCATGCACCACCCAGCTCCACCCCTGCACATAAAAACCATGTAAGCTGCCGCTTTTTGCACTCTGTGAGCTGAGGGGACAAATATTTTGAAGATAAAGATTGGAAAGGTCTTAGCCAAGACAAGGGTGAGAGCCTCAGGCTCCATGTTCTCCTCTAATATGGCATTTTATTGAGACACTTCCTACCACATGACAAGTTTTGCAGGGAAGGATGACTCCCAAAGAGCTATGAAACAGTGAGAAGGGATACGGCAACAAGGTTATAACTGAAACAGATTCGTAACTTCTGCTCTCATCTCCTTTGCCTGTAGTTGTTTACAAAACACTGGGTGTGCCCGTGGAAACCACAAAAGCATCTCCTGCCCTCTTGAAGAACAAACCACCCTCCAGGTTCCAGAATTTAGACAGTCCCCTGTCGTGAGCACCCAGGCTGCTCCACAATGGCTGGTGTGTGGAAAGAGGCTTAATTAAACCACAAATCACACAATTCCAGGATGAGGCCTAACTGCTATTTGACTCAGGATAGACTTATTCTTCATTTTCCTCCAGAAGACAAGCCATCTCCCAGCACTGTGCTACCCAGCTCAGAGTGGCTCTCTTGGCGACCCTCGGGTGATGAAGCAAGGAGGGGGATCTGTGATGGGGCCGGCTGTGCCATGGGAAGTGTGAACCCCCGTGCACGCCTGGCCTTCCTGGGCCTTGGAATATTGATGAGCTGCGAAAAAAAGCAGCGAGGTTTGTTCCTGTGATTTGCTGTGCCTGCTAGCTGTGTCTCTCTGTATATATGTATATGTGTTTACGTGTGTGCTAGTGTGGGTGTAAGTACATATTCTCAAAATATAAATAAATATAAATAAGCATGCATGCACATATCTGCACAAATATTTATACAGATCAAAAAAAAAGGAAGGGAAACAGTGATGAAGATCAGTATTTTTGTTCAAAAGATCCACTCTGCAAGGAGGAAAATATATTGGCAATGGATTTTTTGTCCCCTGAACCTCAGCTCAACTTCACAAAACCCGATTGCCAACATGGCCTTCACACAATTGCTTTTATCACTTTCTCTCGTTTTGTCCTTATGTACAAGGGTAAAGACTATTCTACTGCATCCAAGTACAGTGTGCTAAAGGGAGGGTGAGCAGTGGGGAGCCGTGCCTGTGCCACTGTCCTTTGCCTGTTCCTGATTCCATGGCCTGAGGCAATGGTTTGCATTTTTAGGACAACAGCCGGCTATCTGCAAGCAGGAGACCACTCGTCAGGCTTCATTACTGCACACAAAATGACACTAGTGAGCCTGTGGTCACAACTGTGCTTATGGTGTGCTGAAAAGCCATTACATCTCATTGCAACAAAAAACTGCACGAATGTACAGGCTGACCAGCCCCATAAATTGCCAAAAACCTGACAGGTCAGCTTATTTATGCAATGTAGTACCTGCAATAAAAATTTCTGGATAAAGCAGTAGTAAGGGACTAGGAACTAAGGAACCTTTTCATCGAAGGTGTTATCGTTTAATAGGCAATGCTCCTGTTCTCTTTATTGAGTACTGAGAAAATAAAGAATTTCATTCTGCTGCATGCTTGCTGCATTAGGCATGGTCAGCTGAAGTGTCTTCCCCTTCTTCACATTAACAACCCTAAAGCATAGTTAAAATCTAATGACTAGCATGAATGGATTTTCATGTTTGATGTTATTTTTCACTGTTTAAATTTTTGGTATTATACAGATCACATTGACATATCTGACACATAGCATTTAACTTAACTATAAGTGAACTGGTTTCTGCTATAATTACAGACATTATTACTTGTTTAAGTCAGGCAATGAGTATATCTAATAAGATTGCATGTAAAGGGTAATACTGAAAGACACAAATAAAATGCAGCTATTAGGATTCTGGAACATTCACTTCTAAGGGAAATTCATATTGTAATGTGGCTGACATTTATTTACGTTGCACATAATTGGTACTCATTGGCAAGTGCTGTGAACAAAAGAATTCTGGGCCAGATTCTGATCTTGTGTGCATGCTTATGTGCACATATAAGAAGAGAGAGAGGGAATAATTTTATCCTGGTGAAGCAAGATAAGAAGAAAGAGGGATTGTCTTTTGGGAGGTCAGATGCTACAGCTGGGGAAAGCAGAGGGGCTTCCAAGTCCACCGTAGCTTTCTCAAGTGTCTTGGGGTGATCCTACTGCCTTAGCATAATTTGTTGATTGTAGTTATAATAATGTGGAAAAACTTTAGATCTGTGAAGGAATTGTGTCAGTGCATGGGCATTGTAACTGAGATCTGCAACAGGATGTTTCCTCATCAATAAAACTGTTGCTGTATCCATCAAATGTTAATACATGTTTTCCTGTCCTCAAAAATATGTTCCTCTTCATATTCTAGGCTACAAATGCTCACAAGCATGTGTGTGGTAATTGGTGATTGTGATAGGGAGAAACTCATTATTGTTGTCAAAAGTCCTAACTGTTTCTTCCAAGTGAAGGGGTTTAAATACAGGTCTTGCACCCAGCTTCTTGGTGGACAGCAGAGCTCTGTAAAGCACATATTTCTATTGCAATAATATCTGGCCTTCAAGCTGAGCTCTTCAAATGTACACTTTCTTCAAATGTAAAGGACATTGGGTATATTAAAATATGGGGGAGGAGAGTTGTCTGCAGAAAATACTTCAGGGGACTCAGCCATGTGGATTGAACTTTACCTGGAAGCTGCATTAAAGTTTCCCAGGGCCTCTGGGGTTCAAAAAATGTAGGATGCTGTCACATTGATTAAATATCTGGGTCTTGACAGAAGGTCCATCAGCTGTGACTTTGAAGGCCACGAACATGATGATGGAAGTATAAAAGCAGCTCGTGGACCTGTGAATGGTAATGCATTACTCTAAAAAGATTGATATTCTGTCGCAGTAACACCTATCAGTGAGAGGGACTAATCTGTCAGAGGTTTTTCTGCATTCAGCTATTGAGTTGCTCCTATAGTGGCTCCCGCCACAGATACCAAGTCACGTGGACATTGGCATCCTGTAACATGCTTCTTCACAGCACATGCAGAGCAATGTATAGGTAATTGCTTTCAGCAGTTCACCCTAGTGTCAATAAGTGGAAATTCTATTGAAAACTACAGGGCTGCTGTTGTTGTATCCAAACTTAGGGATCGAGGCCCCATGAACTGGAGGTTTTATAATTCATTGCAGCACTGCTTTTGTCTTGATAGCTTACAAACGACCTCTACATAAATATCATCATTTCTAGAACAAACCTGGAGTGTAGAATAGTCTAATAGCTAGAAAAACTGGACTGATAATTTGAGAGCTACACTCCTATGACCTGCATTGGCTAGGGCTCACCAACTCTCCTTGGGGATGTGGAGAGCTTTGATTTCTTTTTCCCACTTTCAAAGGGAAACCCATTTTGTGCTTGACTTCACCCGGGAAAGTTGCTGGCAGATTAATTGCTTCTTAAGAATGACATTAGGCAAGTCTCTTGGCGTGACCAGCTGGGCACATGTAGCCCTAGTTAAAAAGAATTTCACCAGCTGAAGATCCCTGGCCCTGGCTGAGATGCAGTAACAGAGGAGGTACCTGGTGCTAACCAGCAGCTCCATGAAAGAACAAGGAAGTTACCCTGTGATTCTGCATAAGCCATCTCCATGGCACCTCATTTTCAGCAGAGATGTGAGCTTACCCATTTCCCTTATGTTGTGGCTGATAAGCACAAGAATCACTTTCGGATATCTCCAGTGGCATGGACTGTGTTGTGGAATTAACTGAGCAGAATAAAAGGCTAACAGGAGATAGGGACTGTCCTGGTCACAGCATTAGAATGCTTTATAGTCTAATGACTATTTTAATAATTTCAGAAGTTTAAACATGGAGCCAACTCTGACCTCAGAAAAACTACAGGTACACAGACTGTAGCTGATTAGCCTCATCAGCTCAGAAGGGGAAACCTGCACCTTTAGCCACTCAATGTTTAGTAACATCTGAGATAGCTGCTGGGCAGTAGGATAACACCAAACGATTTAAGCAAAAGGAATACCAGCAATTGGTCTATTGTAATTCTCCACCTGTAGCATCTCCTGGAGCCGAGGATTCTGGAGTTTAAAGGTAGGGATAAGAGAAACAAATACTTATAGTGCTGCAGCTTATGTGTTACATATGCTGCTGGTACCTTACTTGAAAAGTGACCACAACATCCCAGTGTAGGAAGTGAATTTCAAGAGATAGGGAAAACAAAAGTAGATAGCAAGTAATGTGTATTTGCATGCAATAAAAGCAATATTTCCTGGGCCTGCTGAATATCTTCCCCAACCATCTTCCAAGGAAGTTATTGCTCTAAGGCCAACTCAACTGCAGGCAAGAGCAATCATGACAGAAAAGGCTCCTTGCACAGCTTATCACCATCATGGTTTATCTTCTGGCATTTGTCTTATCTTCCTCACTTTGCTTTGGGGTGTATGTTGGGATATATTTTTACGGAAAGTTACGTTGACCTGTTCAGTGAACCAGGGAGCAAGCACACATGCGCAAAGCGACATGATAATTTGCCTTCTGTGTTTCTCAAGTTGCTGAGGTACTGGGCCTCTGGAGCCCCTACAGTAAGGACAGCAGCTGAACTCCCTGTCTGTGCAGTGGGATGAGCATCGACATCCTAAACAATGCCAGTGGGGGGAAAAAAGTAGATTTGAAGAGTCTTCTATGTGAGTATTTGTGCAATACTAACCCATGTACTAATTAGTACAGGTATCACATGCAGGGCTTGGCAGTTCAATCTCTTAGCTCAACTGTGAATTATGTCTCCCCACTTCAAGAATTGGTCCCTCAAAAGCAAGTGCAGCTAATTTTGCGGCAGAGGAAAAATTTTCAATGTGATTTCACTTCTCCCTTTAGCTTGTAAACAAAGCACATCAGTTATGCTGTGTGATGGGAAGGCCACACAACCTTCAATTGAATTCAGGATCTTAGCCTCATCAGGAATCCTAGGGCACTAGAGCTGCCCTATTCCCTGATTCCATTTAATGTAGTTATTCTCCTTGTCGAGCAGACACCCCTCAAGGCACCACATGCTTGAGTCAGCAATAGGTGGCTCAAGATGAGAGAGATATGCCGCATAGATATTTCCAGCACTTGGCATGAACAGAAGAACTCAGAAAAAGAGAACTGAGATCCTAGACCCTGGTACACTCCTATCTCACTTCCACATCTGCATCAAATCCTGAAACATTTTGTGCAGCCAAAAGGTCTGGCTGAGTATTTGGTTGTCATCAGTTATCCACTCATCCATGTCTTCAAAGTTTTTAATGCTGTATGGATAAGAGGTTTTTACACTACCTACAGAGAATGATGACATAATAGTTGTGTGGTAGAAAACTCTCAAATATACAGATATTTCAATTTATTTTAAGTGTTCCATCTGGAATATCATAATGCACTATTTACTGCTGCTCCTATATTTAAAACCAATAGGCTACACTTAGAGTAGCAGTTAAGATAATAAGCAGTGGGGGACAGATTGATATATAACTTAATATGCCAGCCTTTTAAAAGCTCTTAAAATAGTTCAAACTCATTTCAGTTTCAAAGTTTACACATGTGCAGCCCTACAATTTCTAGGGCAAAAATCCCTTATGACTTACTGAGGCCTTAAAGCCCAAAGTTATCACCTAAGACAATCTGGCCTAGGAATACTGTGTTTGGCAAATACCCTGATGTGTTGCCTTTAAAAATCTAGCAAAACATGGGTTCCAGGTATGGGGTTTTTTATTATATTAAAAATAATTCGTCCTTTGCCTTTTCCTTCCTACCCCTTTTAGTTCTGAATAGTTAGTCTTCATCACTAGGACTGGTTTTTCACTCAAGATTGCACTGAATAACTGCTGAAGTTGGCACAGAAATACAGACCAGGACTCATGATTGCCACCTCAAAATTCTTTGTTCTTCTCTCAGGACACAAGTCTGCTCTCATGAGCAAAATATGGGGCAAAACTGCCATGCTGTTATGATCTAGCTGAACACCATATTGGCATGTAGAGATTTATTGCCCAGAAGACACCTGGAGTTATCTTTACCTCTGTTCTACAGTACCAGGATCTCAGAAAATGTGCAGAGGAGCAGCACTAGGAAAACCTGTCACTGCCTTTTTCCATGACAGGCAGCACTACAGGAAGAAGCATAAGGCTTTACACTGTAGAAATGGAAAAATCTGATTGGATAAACTTTATTGTATCGGGGGTTTTAAAGAACAAATTAGCTAAATATTCACTTGGTGTCACTGCCACCTGCACTCCTCAGCTGTGGCATAACCAGTCCCATTTGGGGGCAGGCCACTTGGACTTTTGAACTCTCTCCTGTTTTCATTTGTATTCAAAAATACTTGTGATGGGGAATTTAACCCATTACTACATGGTAAAGGGAAATGTAAAACTGGAGATGATCAAATAGTGTAATGCAATAGTCCACTTTCACTTCCTTAGCCCACAGCCCCCTCCTCTATCACTGCTCATCACTGGTTCATCTAGTCATTTCCTTCACCTGGTTTTCAGATGCTCTGATCCCTCACTTTCCCCTCTGGCTTGAACGGGAACAGACAACACCCAGCACTCCGAGTTTCTGATGAGACTGGCTTAAAAGGAACTACTTCTCTGTCAATGAAACTGAAAGCACATTTTTCAGCTCCTTCTCTCTCGCACCCTCTTTTTCTCACCACTCATCCTCCTCCTGCTTTAGGGTACTTTAATGTGATAAGGTGCGATGCACAGTTAATCTAAGATGCTGGTTCAGAATTGCTAGTGAGGGCTAGCTAACACATGCACTGTGTGTACACATTTTAACATTACCTTTCCAGCACAGTCAAGTCTGTCAAAGGAAGTATGGCTTTATTTTACAGTTTTCCATTATATTTAATGTTTTACACCTCAGGAATATTTTATAAGTAGGGCATAAGTTGTAAGAGCGATTGAATTCGAATCAGATGCACAGTCTAACTCCAAGTCCTCTATTAACTTTTTCATCTCCCTGCAGAAGTTGTTTCTGTCCATATTTTTATTTCAGCTGGGCTGAGTGGGAGAAAGAACTCTAAGGGAGGTCTTAGCAGATGGTTGTCACAAACTGCATACGGCAATTGAGAATTAGTGTGCAAGCATATGCAACCTGGTACAGTATGAAACATTCCAGCATATGAACACTGAAGTAAATCAAGCTTGGACAGGATTTTTTTTTTTTTATGCTGAAAATTAGGATTTAGTTTCTCTATTCATCTACGCATATGGATCTCAGGCTTTCACAACATATGGGGCCAAACTCCGGACTTCGGCATGACACCTTGGATATCTAGGTAGTTTAACTTAGTATGAGTTTGGTTCACTAAGTTTAATGTAAAAACAAACCATGCACAAATACAAACACAGCCACTATGTGTGCGTGTGTATATATATATATATATATAGGTATGTATAGATGTGTATACATAAAACACCTAACTTAATCCTCATCATTCCCCCTGCTCCACACACTCTCTAAATAATCTGTGAAAGAAACCTAGTGAAGAAAAGAATGAAGAGGAAAGGGGCTTCCAAAAATTATAACTTGGGTACATATGTTGTTGGGTTTCTTTTCCTTTAGAGAAGAAGCACATTTTCTGGAAAAAATAAATGACTGAACCAAGAGAAATATCAAGTGGGTGAGCAAACACTCTTTTGTAGGTCATGCTTTAAACAAGCAGAAGAAAGGTTTTTGGTATTGTGCCTTGAGATACAGCAACGTTCAGGTGGGTCTCTGGCTAAGCAGGGGTTCAGGCAGCGTCTGTTCCCCTGTGCCCTGCTTTTCAGGCTGCAGGAGTGACCCTGATCCAGGCTGGTCACCCACCTCCCCTCACCTCCATCCTCCTCTTCTCTATGTGTTCGGGGTGGGGAGAAGGGGAGCTAAGAGGGGTTTCAGGAGTGAGTTTAGCTGTGAGGAAGTCTCCTGGAAAATACACCTTGGTACTTTCTTAACCCTGCCACTTGTCCTTCTTACTAAGTTATGGTAGAAAAATAGAACTGAAATGGAGACAGGGGAAAGAATGCAAGTATTGGCACACAAGAAAATACTGAATTACATATTGGTCGACCAAAACACAAATCAACTCAAAACTACAGGAGTCCACCAACATGCACATAAATCATTTATAACGATAATCCAAGGCTGGGTCCAAATCTCATTAAAGTATATGAATCCTTAATCTATTTTGGCAAAAAAGAGCCAATACACATTTTTTCTTTTTATCATAAATTACAGTTCTGTGGCACTGTGCAAATATTACCAAGCTGTAAGACAGCTGTGCTCCATTAAAATGTGTAATGGTCGCTGATTTCTTACAGCACATGGTCATCAGGCTGAATCTACAGCCAGTAATTAGGAAGATGAAATGTTTAATTGTGCCTTAATTTTGATAAAATTTATCTGTCACACATCCCGTAGTCAAGCAGTATGCTCACAAATCAATGTCATCAGGCCTGAGCAAGAACTGAAGCACCACACTCTTGTTTCTGACAGATTCATTTGAATATCAAACTGCTCCGGATGAGCCACCAGACTAGCAAAACAAATAGAAACTTTCCTGATGAGCACAGCTTCTGTGGCACATGCCTCACCACCTAGGCTAAAAGACACGGAGGTCAAAGCAAAAGGCAGCTTGTTGCCGTTCAGCTTGTGCTCAGCAAGTTCCCTGGGCACAGTAAACCGTTTAAAATGTTTTAAAAGCAAAAAAATTTTCTTATTGACTTCTTAAACCAGGCTCAATGGTTGTGAGCTGGGAGAGTCAGGCAGCGGTTTACACTTCTTGCTCACCCCCCCCCCATTTGTTCTCCTGCTGAAAAACCATGCAAGGCAAAGCCAGTGCCCATTGTGTAGGCGAGAGGCAATCACTCACTTCCCTGCTGGCAGTACAGCAGTGCACATTACAGCGACCAGTCATGTGCAGATTATTACCACACATATGCATTACTATTTTCTTTTTCTTTTTTTTTACACCAGAGTCCACAATGCATCTCAAAATTGTAGTGCCCTGCCTGAATAGTGCCTAGTTTCATTTTTTTAAAAATGCATGCTTTGTGCTTAACGCATTCAAATACGGGACTCATTTTCTTCCTTCCTTCCTTCCTTCCTTCCTTCCTTCCTTCCTTCCTTCCTTCCTTCCTTCCTTCCTTCCTTCCTTCCTTCCTTCCTTCCTTCCTTCCTTCCTTCCTTCCTTCCTTCCTTC
>VWPU01005043.1:0-175192 GCA_013398955.1 Callaeas wilsoni | reverse complement strand
TTCTCTTCTCTTCTCTTCTCTTCTCTTCTCTTCTCTTCTCTTCTCTTCTTTCTCTTCTCTTCTCTTCTCTTCTCCTCTCTTCTCCTCTCTTCTCCTCTCTTCTCCTCTCTTCTCTCTTTCTTTTGCTTTCTCTTTCTCTCTTTTACTCTTTAAATCAGACTATAGGAACAGTACCCAAGATAGATCAACTACTTTACCATGATGGTGGGTACATTGACCCCTGCTCCAAAATGTTTCTTAATTATTTTCAAAGAATCATTCTTGATATTTCCCACCTGTCCTGCTGGAGGATACAGCTGCAATATAGTAATACCCCCACTGCAAGGACTGAACACAGCAGTGCTGGGTTAGTGAACATAAGCCTTCCATTGCCTGAGAGAAAAGACAAAGCCCGTAACTTCATATGCTGTAGATGACCCAGAACAGAAGCATTGATACATGGTCCAGAGAGACTCAGGGAAGCAAGGAGAACCTTGGTCTTCTTGCGGGTCACAATACACCAGAGCCTACCTAGGGCCCAGGGTGGCGTGAGTGGGAGAAGTTATTATCGCCTCCTTGACTTGGAGCAAAGCCACACCAATCCTCAGTTATCATCATATGGTGTTGAGGTTGGAAGAGCTTACCACCATTTGTTCATTGAACCAAACTTCCTAGTGTTTGGAATCTGTTTTTTCCCTTTTGCACCTATTGAAGTGTAAGTCTGTGTGTCCAAGCAGAGGCCAAGAGTGCCATTTTTGTTGCCCTAAATTACATCCATGTATCTACAGCCATGTATTCTACAGAGAGCTGTAAAGAGAAGGTTATTGAAAAACTGGCAAAAAAGACAGCTTTGGTAGTGATGCCTTGGAGAGGCTGACTTGGAACAGAGGCTATACAGAGTTAGAGGATAAAGGGTAGGTATTTATTGAAAGGCCTTCACAGGGCACACCTTGGGCAGTGCAGGAGTCTTGCAGAGACTACACCCAAGATGGACAGCAGTCACACGTTTTTGGGACAGATATAAGTTTTGTCCATTTGCATATCAGAGGTTAATGGTCCAATTACAGCTTCAGGCAGTGGAGTCCCATTCTCTTAGTTTGCCCCCGCCCCCCCCAACTCACTTCTATTTACATTTCTCGAGGCTTGAAACAGTGAGGTGTCCTTGATTCTCAGGCCTAGAGAGGAATTGTTGTGTCTGACAAAAATGGGAAAAGCGGTTGCTAACACTCTATATGGAGTTTAGAGTTATACACTAAAGAATTGCAAGATTACAAACATATGAAAATATAAAAGCTAAAATCCTAAGGCATCAGTAGCACCTGCAATACTAACTCAGACAAAAACTTAGGACAGTATTCAATCCCTTTTTAAGACAGGAAATTGCAGTTAGTGGGTTGCTTACTTGTTTTCTCTACAGTACCATCAGGTGCCTCTCCTTATTCTTTTAAATCTGAGCATAGGTTTTGCTAACCCTCCCTTATTAACCTTCAAGCTGATTGTAGTGTCTTTGCAGCTTTTCTACCAGTCATACTCTAGACTCAGAAGATCCTCTGGAATGATATATCAAATGTCCTGGCTGGGTTGCTCTGTGAAGCCTTGTTATCCCTCTCTCTGCTTAACCTTCACATGAGCTTGACATTGAAAAGTCTAAACAGATGAGGGATCCAGAAAGCCAACTTCTCTGCAGTAGAAGTCATTATTAACTGTATGAATATGTTCATGTCTTGTTTGTAATCACCTTGCTGTTGCATTTCTCCTTTGAATATAAAATTTGTATTTCTAATCAGTGGTGCCTCTTACACTGCCTCAGTCTTAATCTGAAGCATGCCATTTATCTGAAATGAGATATTTTTCCTCTTGATAGAATTCTTAATATTGTTTTCCACAACCAGATGCCAGCTTCAGCAAACGTTGGAGGACCACAGGCCTGGACTCTGTTTTCTTCTGCAGCATCTTACATAACATTTTGATTTTTCAAATTTTCAAATAAAATTTTATATAATCAGATTTGCAATCTAAGAAGCAGGTAAGTTCTTTGAAAATCAGTTAGCTGCTGTGAGCAGGTCAGTTGTTGGAGTTTCTTTCCTACTTAGAAACATATATTTACTGGTAGATACTAACTGCTTGCATCAAATAGAAATCTCCTGCCTTTCTTTAAAAAAAACACATATGGAATATTCAGAATATTGTAAAAATATAATGGGTGACAAAAAGTCATGAAAGCACCTAAGGATGTTATCTTCATTGAAAATCTCAAAATTCTGTCTGTGAAGCCAACAATAACTGAAGTATACAATCTAGTTAAGCTTACCAGCTCCTTCTACCCCACACAAAAACCTAAGAACAAAAATGCTGATTTTCTGTTTCTGACCGCTTAGGTAATTTTGACATAAACAACAAGAATGTATTAAAACAATCATTTGATATAAAAAAAGATTGAATAAATATGAAGGATTTTTAACAATGGAGAAAATTATCCACCATTCAGTTCTCTCAGATTTTAGTGCTACTGGTATGCAGCAGTTGGATACACCACCTGTGCTCCATGACAGCACTCTTAACAGACATTAGTTTTGAGTAGATGTAAGATCTTCAACTGTAAGTGCTGGGAAGGAAGGCAGAATATAATTCACCACAGCTTTCATTTCATCAACCTCTTCTGAAATGTTCTTGGTCTCCTTAATTCCCTCTTCTATTTCTCAACAGTACTGGAGGCTATAATAAAAAATAAAAATATCTTTTCTGAATGATTTTTCAGTTTTGTTCAGTTTGGTTCCAGTTCTTTGATGTTAATGAGATTACAGATTTTAATAGTGATTATGACTGTGTTAGAAGCCTTTAATCTGTCAAATCCCTCTGTAGTCTCTTTTAGCTAAGGTTTCTTATATAATTGTCTGGTTTGCTTGTTTACTAAGATAATTATATAAACTTAATGCCTTCTCGCAACATCAAGAAGTAAAGCTGGCAATCAAAATATTTTTTATAACTAATCTTAATTTTAAGATCTTCGAGGCAGTCAAGCATAAAGTTATAAATTCCATCTGAGACAGACAAACAGGCAGGTAACTATGCTGCTGCCATTAGTGTTATCAGAAGATGATAGTCTTTCTTTTTCTTTTTTGCAGTTATTGGAATTTTTCTCTCCAGACAATCCACAACAGGGGGCTTGGTAGGGTAAATTTTCAACTCAGCATGAATAAAGTCTGTGGTACTTTTTTCATGGGCTTCTAGATCAATGTAAATGATCTGTAGCCAGAATCTTAATGCAACCTGTTCACACCCAAGCAGAAGTCTCATCACTGACATTAAAAGTTTTGTTGTTTGAGGAATGACAAAGACCTTTTATTATTTATTTATATCAGACTACCTACCTGTACAGAAAATGAAAAATGGGTGCCTGCCACAGACAGCTCACAGCCTGGCTTTCTGAAGAGACAAAACAGATGATGGAAAGAGACAAATAGTGTGGGTGAGTGAGGAAATGAAAAAAATGAAAATGTTTTCCTGCGTAAAAAGTAGGCTCCTCTCTCTCTGCTTAGTCATTGTCAATGGGCATTCTTCTGCTGACATTGTGTTAAAAAGTAATTGCTAAAATGATATTACAGGAGCATAACATGGCAGATTTCTGGATTTAGACAGAAACTTTTCCCCAAGCATAACAAGTGCTATTAAGAAGAGAGTAATGATGCTCATTGTCAAAATCACTGCATTTTTGAGTCAATATCAGCACTTTCAATGTAATAGTCTGTGATTATCCTTTTAAATCCCAAAGTGTGAATTCCTTCTGATAACTTCCAATTAAAAGAAAGATTCCCCTGTAATCATAAATATGATTGTTCTGCAATTCAGCTGAGGTCAAAGCTAATGCCTTTAACTATTCCTTCACATCATTCTAGTCCAGTTCTAATTTGCAAAGGGAACAATCAGTGTAAAATTCATCAAATTGTGTCCATCAATTTTGCTTGCATTTTGTGTCTCTTCCTCACTCTTTTTCTCCCAGCTTTATAACTGGCAGAATATGAAGAAGTCTGGCTTTCCCATGAGAAGATCCTTTAAGGTCAATGAACTGCCAGTGGATGTAGCAAGCCACTTTAAATACCACCTATTGCAGAAGTGCTCTAGGACTGTAAAGTCTGTGATTTTAAAAATCAAGTGCTCCTCTAGTTTTTGTGTTTGCAGATGGGGTGGCACAATAGTACCTCATTGATCTGCAGATGTTACAAGCATGCAAATTGATCATCAGTAATGTAAGGATGTTACACAAACCTACATTTCACTTGGCAGCAACTGTGCCAAAAAAAGTCATTAGAATTCAGCAAACATGCTAAAATAGTCTGACAAATTCTGTAAATGAACATATGAGAGGTCATAGCTATCACAGCCAATATCATAATCTTCGGAACAGTACATTGTCCTGCTAAAACACCAATGGAAGGAAAAAAAATCTATATGTTTTTAAATGCTCACCTATTGCGGATCTTTTTAACTATTTTTTTAAAGACCTCAGGAAATCAGAGTCCATCAGTCAGTAGAGTGAACACTAAAATGTTCAGGAATGACTGCAAGGTACAGAAAGTACACTTCGAAATTATTTGGAAGGAAAAGAATGTACTGCTTGCATAAAACTCAAATTAGTCATTTTACAATAGCTTTTTAGCATGTTTCCCCTACCTATATCCTTTGGTCATTTCTTTATATGCGAAAGTACTAGTATTAAGCTATATATGTATATGAGTACCACTATTAAGAAGCTAGTAATAAATAATGCCTTTTTTGTGTATGATTTTTTACTTATCTGATTAGAGAGAAGGAATAATGCAATGTAATTAGAAGACCATGAAGCCCCCAAAGAGGGAAAAGACATAACAAATAATTTGCAATTAAGCAAATAACTTTTGCTGTTTGCAGTATTAGGATACAGCATTTCATGTTCTGAAAAACTTCAGAAAACATCAACTGTTTTGAGGAAAGCCCTTAGAAAAGAAGGGTGAAGTCTGTTGAATACATTTTCAACATAAACTGTTCATCCATTTCTATTTAGGATTTATTTCTTAGCACCCTGGTTTAGAAGGCTACAAGCCAATACTTGGTTGTAGTCCAACAACATCCCACATCCCCCAGGCAGATGATTTTACATTATAATAAATTAATATATTTTAAAACAAAAGCCACACATGAACCTAAAATGCTATCTGCCAAATAAGGTGCCCGTACTCCTAGGGCAGTATTTGGAGCCTGGCACAGAAAGGTAAAGGGAACACTAATTTTAAGGAATATGTTTAAATTCAAGATTTTCTGGATTATCAGAACCTGGCACAACCCCAAATATCTGAAAGCTGTTTCCTCAGAAAAATGGGCTCCACAGTACTGACAGCGGGAACAAAGCCTCATCTCCAGCCTGCGTAACGCAGTGTCCATCTGGACAGTGGCCACGGCAGCGAGTGGTGGGGGCTAGTGTAGGAGTGGGTCCAGCCTCCAGGTCCCCACTCCAGTGAGCCGGTGGTAGCGCACCTCAGCAGAAGAGGCGAGGCTCGGGCCAGCCAATCTGCCTCTCTGCAGTTGTATGGGCTACATACCATGACACCACAAGCTGCCATGCTGTTGCCTGCACTGCTCTTCCCCGGCAGTGCGTGCCCGAGCCCTGCCATGCCTCTGCTCTGCGGTTCTACCCTCACTGTGGAGGGGGAGCAGGGGCTTTGTCCTAGAAAAGGACAAAAACCCCCTCAGACCTGTTGGACCATTTGTTACCAGCTGTAAAAAATGAAAGTAAGAAAGCAAATGCAAACCTCATGGAGCAGTTCCATAGTTAGGATAAAAAGACATTCAATTTATACTGTGTCTTAAGACAGGCTCAGTGTCTAAACTCTTAACCTGCCTGGTGAACGTGACATTCCCCAATCCAACAGTGCGTTGGGGACATATCTGCCATACAATCACAGCACTGCTTTCAGGGAGCACTGTTAGATTTGTCGTATGTGCAATAATTGGCTTTTGTTTGAGCTACTTGGACCAGAAAAAAAACCCAACTTCTCCTGCGCTGACCCTGGGCGCCAGCCATATTGAAGAGTGAAGGGTTGTTGGCCTGCGGTGCCAACATACTCCACCTTCACGGGGAGGCCGTGCCCCTCACGCTCCAGCAATGCCAGACGGCGCTCGGATGAGGCGGGCTGGGTCTGGCAGGTGGCGGCACAGGAGGTAGTAAGTGAGAGCAGCACAGCATAACTGGCTGAAGCGTAGCAGTAGAATAATATTCTCGCGTCCTCAAAACTGTAGGAGTGTTTTTGACTTTGACTGCTTCCAATACCTAACAAATATGAGATCATGGCTTCTGGCATAAAAAGGACGAGTTCGTTGCCATGCCAGTAAGACTGCCAGTGGTGGGAGGAGGTGTCACCTACCCTGTCCCAACAGGTAGTCCATTGACTTCAAATCAACATCAACTCCTCCTCTGTATACTGCCCCAAAACGCTTTATATTTCCCCAGTCAGCACCCATGCAAGCCAGTAGCTCCCCCAAAGGGATCCTTCAAGCAGCAAATCCCCCTTCCTTTTGAACTGGGAAGGGCAGTGTGGTATGCAACCTCCTAGGCTGGCTTTGTTTGCTGTTTTAACTCTTTGCAGTAAATAACTCTTTGTTTTCAAAATGTACTCCTTCTAAGGAACACAGATCTATAGAAGCGAATGAGCAAAAATTGAAATGTGAGAGCACAGGCAGATGAGCTTACAAGCATTGGGCCCAAACAGCCAGAAAACTTCACTATGCAATAAAAGTCCATGAATAATTGATTTCACTAGCTGAAATGAAGTTTCATTTTTGAAAAGCTGGGTTTGGTACTAAAAATAGAAATACACTGGACAGAAAAATATTGCAGTGCAACCTTTTAACAAAGTCGTTCTCCAAAATGTGTACAAACATCCCATTTTCCAATTATAAATATTTCAACACCTAACTTTTTTTTTGCCAAAAAATCCTTGTCTCGGCCAGCTAATTTAAAGGAGAGCAAATCTGAAGCAGGGGTTTGTACTCTGGAGGATCTATCTATCTATCTATCTATCTATCTATCTATCTATCTATCTATCTATCTATCCATCCCATCAGTAACTGCGTCTGTGATTCAGGGGTGAGACTGCCGAAAGGTAGGATAAAGGGAATGGCTCTAAACTTCAGTGACACATATTGTTCTGTTGAATATATGTTCAAAAACAGAGGAGAGAGTATATATATGTGTGGAAAAAATATTACAAATTCATATCATCATGCTGATATTTGCATTGTTTCTGGGATACCATTAGAAAATAGGATATATTTGAATTCACTGCAGTTATAATGAGATTATAGTCATGACCTGTGCTTTACGAATCCTCCAGACCAATTTGGCCTTTTATCTGGCTAAACATTTGGCCAACGCAGTTGTGAGATGCTGAGATACAAGGAAAATGGTCAGAAATGTACAGGTACAGTAACAGAACTATGAGTGAGCCTTCATTGTTATCAGCTGGACTGATGTTTGCCTCTGAGATCAGCTTAGCAGCAGCTGCACGCTTCTCTCCTCTCACAGCTCGTATTGGAACATTCAACATGAAAGCCTGAGGAATTGTTTTGCACTTTAAGGAAGCACTAAAGGAAAGAGAGGAAGGGTAAGGTAAATGACAGATAAAACCAATGAGATACATCCGTTTTGGAGAATGAGTCAAATGTGAACAGAGCAGAAAAAAGGTTAAAGTCTGCAGAAGTCTGAAAGCTGATGTGCAGCTCTGGGCACAGGTTTCTACATTTCTTGCACTATATGCTTCTCTCATCTGAACTGGTGGTAAGTGTCATACACTATGATCAACTTCTATGTTACCATGAAGAAAAAGAGAGACAGGGAGAGAATGGATGTAAAAAGACAAAAAGACAATGATGCAGAACAATTTATCAAAAAAAAAATCTATGCTTTTAGACATATTTGTCTTTGAAGGTACAGTGGAATCACTCAAAACCAGCTCTTTACTTTTAATTGAAAATTGTCACTGAGGAGTATTTTTAAGGTAATACCACAGCAGAAAGGTACTTCTGAAGAAATTCCTTGCAGCTATGGAATTATGTAATTGTGGTTTTGGTCAAACTACACTTCTGTTCTGGGGAAATATGCTAAAAAGGTGTACAATGATTCTCTGGGCTTTTCTTCTTTAAGAATTCTCAACTGAATTTCTTCAGTTCCTATGTAAGAAGGCACCAGACATTTGTTGCTATTTATAAATATAATTTCTGCAAATGTAATCTCAGATCTGATAAGAAAAAGTTGTATTCTTTCTGGATTGAGTATCACTTCAAATGGCAAAAGGCCTGAAAGGCATATTCTGTTCCTAGTTTACCTCCATGCAGCACAACAAAATTCAGATAATATAGAATGCAAAATGAAAGCAAAAATCCATTGTGCACTGATATCTGTGCTAATTCTTCCTTGAGTATGAAAAGAAAGAGAAATTGAAGTGCGCCCTTCTTTTTGATAAAATATATATGATCCTGATTCAAAGCAGGCAAAGACGTGACGCAAAAGAAGGTTCTTGATCTAGAATGGAATCAAGCTTTATGGTGCAGTGAGATTACCAGGTCAGAAGCTTCATTTACTTCCCAATGGGAATCATGTCTTCTCTTGTCAGCATATTTACAAATTTACAAATCATAGAGTCATAGAATCATTTGAGTTGGAAAAGACCTTTAAGATCGAGTCCAACCGTTACCGTAACAAACCAAGTCCACCACGAAACCATGTCCCTAAATGCCATATCTACATGTCTTTTAAATACCTACAGGGATGGCTACTCTACCTTTTCCCTGGGCAGCCTGTTCTGATGCCTGAACATTCTTTCAGTGAGAAATTTTTCCTAATAATCAATCTAATCGTCCCCATGTGCAACTTGAGGCCATTTCCTCTTGTCTTATCTCTTTTTAGTTGGGAAAAGAGACCAACCCCCACCTGGCTACAACCTTCTTTCAGGTAGCTGTAGACAGTGATAAGGTCTCCTCTGAGCCTCCTTTTCTCCAGGCTAAACGGCCCCAGCTGTCTCAGCCACTTCTCACAGCAGTTGTTCTTTACTCTATTACTCAGCTTTGTTACCCTTGTCTGGACACTCTCCAGTGCCTCAATGTCCTTCTTGTAGTGAGGGATCCAAAAGTGAGCACAGGATTCAAGGTGCAGCCTCACTGGTGCTGAGTACATGGGAATAATCACTGCCCTGGTCCTGCTGGCTGTGCTATTGCTGACAAGAATGTTAGCAAGTACTTGTACTTGCCTGAACTGCTGCACCAGTATTTTTTTCTACTCATAATATTGCATGTGGAATAACTCTTTTATTGGAAAATAAGTCCTGCAAGTTTGACTAGATCATTTTACTAAGGCTGGACTCAAGGAGTGTACATTGATTATCTTGCCACACACTGGAGCTTATAGATCTGGTCTGGTATTTTTTGAAACACTACATTCATTGGGTGATGAAGCCCTGCAATAAAGGGAAACTAATAGAAGCAATTAGGAAAGAACACCTGTCGGTGGAAGACTGCAACCCCTACATTGACCATAGCCAGAAATTGCTCCTAATTGTTATTCACAACAATGGAAGACCTCTGGACTGTGAATGCAGGCAATGATGGACTGCAATAAAATTTGAAAATGAGTTTTCACATCGTCCCATAAAATTCTATGACTTTGTCAATCTGCGTTGACACAGACCAACACATGGCTAAGCAATAAAATTATGCAAGAAAGGTGCTGATCGCTATCATTGGTGAAAAGTATCTTTTCACTTTTGAAGGATCTGCGACCAAACTTTCCATTGTTCACAAGCAGGTCTGTGAATATTGTTTCCGTCCCAATCATTGATGGAAGTTTAGCCTTATGGAGCAGGCTAGGTCAGCTAGCATTCTCCATTCCACAGCCACAATAACAAACTTATTCATAAGTCAGTCACAGCAGCAAAACTGTAAGGAAAATGCCTTTCTGCACTGCATGGTTTAGCCAGCAGATGACACAGAACTGCTCATTTTACTAGCAATACATGTAGACATAAACTGTCCACAAGAGGACACATTTTTGACTTCAAGAAATAGAGGAATTGTTAGAAACATTTATTCAGGTAAAAGCACATGCTTCTCTTGCAATTCCCAGTTGGACAATAAACATTTGACACACATTCTAATTACTCAGTTTTCTCTGTGAAAATGGGGAAGTGGAGGGGAGGGGAGGACATGCAGCGACAGTATTACAGAGTGAGGAAGAGGTGTGGAGAAAAGGAGATACTCCGAGGAGTCTGTTTGCAGTGACATCCACAGACCCAGCATGCTGTGTGTGAACCACATGCATTTGCATGTGAACCATGAAAGACCTATGAACATCAGATCATGATGTCCTTCAAATGACCATGGTGTCAGCAAGGGAGAGACTGGTAGGACTGACACTAGATCTCCAGTAGAAACCTGAGAAGTCAATCAAATGTTACTTTTGAAATTCTTATCACCAAAACATCAGAAAAAAAAAAAATCTTCCTAGTTTATAATTGTGTGACTCTTTTTCAATTATTATTATTCTCCTGTAAAACATGTATATAACAATTGTTTTAAATAGAACAGGCAGTTCCCTTTCCCTTACATAGTTTTCCCCTTACTGCTGTAGTGTAACTAAATGAGACTATTTCATGCCTCCAAAAAAGCCCAACCACAAAATGAACATTTAATCAATAGACTTAATTCAATAACGATGAGCTGATTCTCTTCAGGGCCTAATTTTCTGTTTTCCATAGATAGTAGAACCAATTTTTTTTGTTACTGCAACTGTTTACATACAGTGAGACACAAACCTCTATATAGAAATTGATTAATTAGAAAACTATTAAAGAACTATAAATTGTAAAATAATTATAATTAAAACAACGCTGATTTTGCTTGAGTAGAATCTTGCACCCATAATTTAAATGTGATTTTGTAGAAGGCAGATAATTACTGCCATATTTTGTTCTCTCTATTCTTTTCTTCATCTTCTCTTTTTTTCATTTCATTTTTCAGGAATCAGATACAGAAAAGGTTTCTGTAGATGTGCTCACAGCCTGATATATTTCACAGAACCTTCCAGTTCAGAAGACTACTTCTGCAAGTAGCTTTTGCTCACAATGTAGAAAAGCATCAGAAAGAGGCACTACGACAGTTCTGTCTTATTTGTTCTCTCTTAATTATTTGTTCAAAGCCTAACAGTGATTTGTAGAAGAAACACACTTCTTGCTCTTAGTTCCAACCAGTCCAAACTATGCATGTCAGGCTATACCTGTCCGGTACTTGTATAATTTTCACACACAGAAATACAACATTTTACTGAGTTCATCCAAAACTTTGTCTTAAATTCCCACTCATATTGAAAAGGAAAACAAAAAGTTAATTGGAATAAAAGTTTTCAACAATGAAGAATTCAAACAACAGATTTACTGAAGGTTCTGTAGTATGAGTAAAGAAATACATAAGGTTTTTGTGTTTCCTCTGCCTTAGTCTTTACTTGTAGCAAGCCATGAAAGTGGTAAACAGTAGAAGGGAAATTAACATGTTCACCTCCTTCTCCAAAATGGGGAAATTTGTCACACATTTTGTGAGATGAGACAAGTGCGCAAACAGCCAGCACTGCACCCATTCTACGGAGAGATTCAGCCACACACAGTCTGGAGAACAGGCCTTAGCAGCGCACAGAGGCAGCACTTGGGGAACAGGCACAAGTTGTAACAAGGAAGACTGAAATGAGATGCCAGGAAACAATGGTTCACTGTGTAGGAAGTCAAACCCTAGAACAAGTTAGCAGAGAAATTGTGAAAACTGCATCTGTGGAGATATTCAGACCTGCCTAGACAAGGTGCCTGATGCAAATAGCCTTGAGCAGGGGTTTGGCCTTTTGCCTTAATTTTCTTCCTAAATTACTCTATGACTTTAGGACCCTATACAGTGACTTGCAAGTTGCTGGAAAGGGGAAAGCCCTGCCCCCACACTTCCAATAAAGTTTCCTTAAAAAAATCAGTAACACCACCCCTTTCTTGAGTCACTGTGAGATAAGTGAAAATGATGTTTATAATGGAGCAATCTGCCTATAATCTATGGTCAGGTCCACAAATTTTGTTGTAGTTAGGAGGAAGACAAAGCCAAATTGCTCACTGCTAATGCTTGAAATAAAATGAAGACTGAATATGAAGCAAGAAAAAAATACAAACCTCTCTCTTTTCCAGGAAGGGAGATCTATATCATATCTCTGGACAAGGAGCTCTATAGCAAGACCATGGTGATAACACATGAGTAATGATGAATATCTCTGGGATTCATTTTTTTGTGAGAATGGTTCCCAATCTCAGATAAAGGCAATCATGTTTAATGATAATTTCACTAAATTGGACATTTTTACACTTTTTTTTGTCTTTCTATTTTTCTTTAGGGAAATTCTCATCAGCGAAACAACATACAAAATAAATGGATGGATAAAAGACCGCATGGGTGCCAATACCTTAATATAACTTTGAAATGAAAAGTAATCATTTGAGTTATAGGTAGTTGTTTTACCTGGGTCACATGATAAGTAATTGTTCCTCCTGCGAATGTTTCCAGCATAAGCCTTATTCTGAGACATGCTTGCCTTCTTTGCAGTCTGGCTCTTTTGTCTGAAAGAGTGCTAATGAGCAGCACGGATGGGGCTTTCACCTGGAGTTTTTGGACGTCGTGTAAGAACTTCCGTCTTCTCTCTTAGGTTTGTGTCTTCCTTAGGTTAATCTAGGTTACAGCTGAACAACCAGGAATAGTTTCTTTTTAGTATTACAGGCTGGCAGCCTTATTCAAATTGAGCAGTTCTTTGCTCTCAGCGTGATCTCCTAAAATGTGGTAGCTCAGCTCATTCTGCAGAGGTTGATCTGCACAGGACAAGGTGTGAGGTTAGAGCTTGAGGTGGGACATCTGGCAAGCAAGTGTGGAACAGTGCAGCACTCATATAGAGTAAAATTGTGTAGAGTGAAATTATTTGTGATTTGCTTCATGCAGAGAGGTCTTCTTGCATAAAACCTTCAAGAAAGGCCTCACTGGGTACTTGAGGAAACAACTAAACCACTGAGTTTTTATTTTTGTCACATATGTGTTAGTATTTAGAAGCATATATATTTAGCACACTGACACAGAAATTATGGCTAAACTCTTTAGTATTCAAGACAAGAGTTATCAAACTTTTATTTTAATTTTCCACTAGTGAAAGGGAGTGGATCAGGTATGAGAAGGGGGGGAGAGAGACACACAGGAACTATGCAGAAAATCTTCATGAAAAACATTTCTTAAACAGGAAAGGATTTTGCTAGCCCAAAAGAATAAAGAAATATGGCAGTTGCACTGCAAAATAGTATAAGAGATGCATACTAGGAATAAAAGACTGTTGGTTATAATAACTGTATGCTCAGTGTAAGATAAAGTATTCTTATGGAAGTAACAAAATTATTGTATCTGTCAGTATTTTGAGTTCGGTATATAAATTTGTTTGCAATACCTTCTTCCATTTAAATCTCATTAGTTCCTATACTGAATTTCTGAATTTATTCTTTATGCATAATAACCAAGAATTATCTCAAAAAACCTCACAACACTGAGACATCCCTCTAAGTTCCTGATTAGAAAGTATTTACTAGGAGTTGGATTAATCTCATCTGAGCATTAGCCACATCCAATCAGTCAATCTAGTAATTGGAGAGAATCCAGCTTTTCCAGTGCATGTTTCATTGGTCTTTAGGACAAGTACTTTAGAATGAGATGAACCCCACTAAAGTATGACTTATCCAATCTGCTTCTTTTAGGACAGAAAGATTCCTCTCCTGTAGTCATCTAGCTCTCTTCAATGGCTCCAGAGAAAGTCTTCACAGTTATCTGTGATTCAGTGTCTGATTTTCAGGTGACTGAAGTACCTGCACAGGTTAGTAAATATCCACCAAATGTTATTCCAAGAAAATCCCACACTTACTAGTTGTGGCAAAACCAAGTTCTGTTTCCAGAGCAAAATTCGTTCTATCCTTAATATAAGCCTATTACTATAATAAATATGATACAACTGAGAAAAGTAACATTAAGAGAGAAATAATTTAAATTTTGCCAGGAATCACATCCAGGTTTTGCATTACTCTTTCAGTATCCTAATGCATGGAGCCCTTTCCAATACGTCTCCTGTCTCAGTTGCCACCTACTGCAATGACTGGCAGGCAGCAATGGCTCCATATGGCCTTTTCATTTCTTATTGTCATTTCTGGCATGCGACACACTAATTTTTGGCCCACCAGAAAGGTGTGGCTGTGCTGGCATACAGCAGTAGGACAGGAAGAGCTCACTTTTGTGCATGTTGAAAAGGCCCCTCATTCTGGTCACAGTCACCCGGGGCATCTGTGATTGAGCAGGCTTTGTCAGAAGCCTTGGATCTACTTGCTCTGGTGTCCTATTCACTGCCTGTAAAAAAATAAAAGCAAATTATTAGCAGTAGCAGTTCCACTACATTATATATTCATCCCCATAATAGCAAGATATAAATTATTACAACCAAATTATTGCTCAGGTTTAGAAAATTGCTTGAAAGACTTAACATCCTTTTGCTTAATTTAGTTGATGTATTTAAGTTGAGAAAGAATGATTTTTAATATTTAGTAGAATAAAACTTACTTTTTCAGAGCATGGGAAGAATTTATCCCAGGTATTGAAAACAAAGAAATGTATGGAGGATATGCATGCACATGGCAAAATCTCAGTCTGCAGTTGGCCTAGTAATAGAGAACTACTGCTGAGAAGTCAAGGTCATTTCCAGTGTGTTAATCTCAAAGCATCAGGACAAGATCATGGTTTTAGTTTGGTAAATATGGAAAATCCACAGAGTTGTCTGGGTAATTAAAACATTGGATGCCCCACTGGTCATTCCTAACTCAGTTATCAGCAAGAATCTCACTAACCATAAGTCAGGGATGAGTCTGTGCATGTGCTGTACATGTGGCTTTCTGCATATGTCTGCACATCATTTCACAGGAAACTATTTCACACTACACCAGCTTGGTGAGTAGCTGTTGTTCACACCCACCAAGAAATAAGTACATGTGAGAATAATACCTTTACAACTTTGAAATGTCCTTAGACAGACTTTTAATCTCCAGGCCATCAACCTGCTGTGAACTCTCCTCCTGACTTTTCACACTTAGAGAGAACAGGAGTCAAGCAACACACCATAAGGCAATATGAAAAGACAGAAAAATTCTGGGAAGTGCAAAATTAAGTGCAAATAAAAATATGTCATCTTTTAAAAATATGTGGCTGTTTCATCATATATTTACGCATAAGCATGCATATACTGATATAAATTTGATTAGTAAATTAGATTGCATTGCTCAAAATGCAAGATGATGCTGATGTATTCTAACAATAGTCTTCAGTTCCATCTCCTTGGTGTCTGCTCCATATGTCATGGCTGGCACAAAAACACCAGTAGTTAAAACACCTGTGTTTTCACAGATTTCCTACCAACGTTAAGTTTAACCTCTGAAGGTCTTTTCATTCAGTCTGCTACTATTATTTGTATATTGAATGAAATATATATCTCAGTAAGGACATAGCACAACAAAGTTCTTGACCTCAGGGTTTGTCAGCTCAAGGTCTTGATATGGTGCTAGTATAAACCTTGATATCAGCATCGATTGATCATTTTTAGAGACAAAAACAAAAGAAGAAATACAAGGCAATGCCTACTTACCTGCATCATTCTAAAGAGAAAAAATGCAAAAATGAAGGGCATATCATGCTGAGCAGGAGAGATAGTATTTAATGATAACAGATGATAACATTTGCAAATCTTGCATTTTAATTTATCTTTTTCGGGTTTTGTTATTTCCTTGGTGAGAGGTCCACTAGTCCATGATATAGAGAAATGGTCACTGGCAGGTGAAAAACAATAATGTGAGTTAAGGATGGATTTGAAAGGGGAGGGCATTGATGGTTGGCTCTGTGGAGGCAGAAGGTTGTTTCAAGGACATGGAAAAAGCTCACACAAAGGATAACAGGAGGAGTGCATAGAAGGAGAAATGAAACAGAAAGCACACTAGTAACAGGAAACCAGAAACAGGAGGAGAGAAGAATCCAACAATTTGAGCATGAAGAATCCTGATTTTGTAAAAGACAAAGATTTCAAATGAAAAGAAAGAAACTTGAAGTCACCATCAGTGGTTTATGGCCTTCAGAAAACTGGGATAAAGGGAAAGGGAAATGGGGAGCAGAATACTCTGTAGATGAAATGGGAGTGACCACAACATTAAGAGGTGAAAAAATATGAGGCAACGTGTTTTAGTGAGAGAATTACTGAAAGACGCAATAGAAGAGCTAGGTAGCTAAATTTCAAGAAAATTATTTATCAGAAGTGAGTAGACATATATGCCATGTCAGGTTAGCTTAAAACCTAAATTTCTGTCTGTGAAGACAGAGTTTTACAAAACTTATTTTCTTATTCTTCTGGGAGGGAGTGTTCTCTGTTCCCTAGTTTGCTGCAAGGGAGCTAAACCTTGATCCCAAGACCCCGATCCTTAATATCATTGGGATTCACAAAACCCGAGGGGTGACTTCAATCCCTTTAGCACATTAACATCGGTTTGCTAGCTGAATGTTTGCTGGGGTTTTTTTGCTTTTTTTTAGTTTACTTACACAAGACAGCAGAAAGCTGAAAATATGATTACCAACCAAGAGCAGCCAGGTAGAACTGTGTTTTGCACCACTAAATGCCCCAGATTCTTCAGATTTCTCATTTCCTTTTCCTCTCAAACTGCATCATAACACAAGCTGCTTCATGAACAAGCTGCTTCATGAACAAGTCCCTAGATGTAGCAGATGTATAATACTTTCTAAATTACTCAGTTAACCCAGCATTCTGTCTAAAATAGTTCTCCTCTTCCTTGCCACCATTGCCACTTGAATCATCCTGGTGTGGATACCAGAGGAAGTGAACAGAACATCTCTCTGCACACAGTGCACAGATGGGACAGCCCATCCAATTTAAAGAAGTAAAAATGGCAGTTGTTTCCACTGGACTTTAGATATTTGCAAAGAATGCCACTTGGTAGGACAGTTTTGGTTTACTTTAAACAATTCACAAAAATTCCGCTCTACAGTTGCCTGCAACAAAATGTCACCTCCCTGTAAAGAATGATTAAGACAGGCAACACTGAACTTCACAAACAGGCTGTCTGACAATCTTGCTCCGTCAATACATGCTAGGGAATCATCATCCAAACAAACTAGACAAGCTGTCTCTTTTGACACCTGCTCCTGTTTCAGCACATGAATTATCCTCTTGGGTTATCCCATTTTCAGCTGCTTCAGCACTGGTGCCATCTCACAATTTACCTATTCCAACAATTTTTCCATCTTTTTAACAGTATGCATAAAGGAAAAAATCTCATTTTGACTTTTAGGTTCCTTTCAGACCATTGTAATTTATATTCATTAATGACATAAACAGAGGAATCACCCTCAGCAAATTTGCAGATGACAACAGCCTGAGTGGTGCAGTTGAGACACCTGAACAACAGAGCAACCTGGACAAGCTTGAGAAGTGAGCCCATGGGAATCTCATGTGGTTTAAAAAGACCAAGTCAAGGTGCTGCACCTGGGTCAGGACAACTCCCATTATCAATCCAGGCTGGGGGATAAACTGATCAAGTGCAGCCCTGCTGAGAAAGACTTGGGGGTTCTGGTGGGTGAGAGCCTGGACATGAGCAGGCAATCACAGAATCACAGAATCAATTAGGTTGGATAAGACCTCTGAGATCATGGAGTCCAACCTATGACCGAACCCCACCATGTCAGGTAGACCATGGCACAGAGTGCCACATCCACTTTTTCCTTAAAAGGGTGACTCCACCATCTCCCCGGGCAGTTCATTCCAGTGTCTAACCACCCTTTCTGTGAAGTTCCTCCTGATATCCAACCTAAACCTCCCCTGGCGCAGCCTAAGACTGTGTTCTCTTGTCCTATCATTAACTGACTGAGAAGAGGTCAACCCCCACCTGGCCACAACCTCCTTTCATGTAGTTGTAGAGAGTGATAAGGTCCTCCCTGAGCCTCCTTTTTTCCAGGTTAAAAAATTCCAGCTGCCTCAGCCATTCCTCATTGGACTTGTGCTCCAGACCCTTCACCAGCTTCGTTGACATTCTCTGGACCTGCTCCAGGACCTCAATGCCCTTCTTGTAAGGAGAGGCCTAGAATTGAATGCAGGATTAGAGATTGGCCTCACCAATGCCAAGTACAGGGAAAGAATTACTTCCCTGGTCCTGCTGGTCACACTGTTCCTGACACAGGCCAGGATGCCATTTGCATTCTTGGCCACCTGTGCACAGGCTGGCTCATGTTCAGTCAGCTGTTGACCAGCACCCCCAGGTCCTTTTCTGCCAAGACACTTTCCAGCCACTCTGCCTGTAGCGCTGCAGGGGGTTGTTGTGGCCAAAGTGCAGGACCTGGCACTTGGTGTTGTTAAACTTCGTGCCATTGGTCTTGGTTCATCTATCCAGCCTATCCAGGTCCCTCTGCAGAGCTCTCCTACCCTCCTGCAGATCAACGCTCCTACCCAACTTGGTGTCATCTCCACATTTGTTAATGGTAGTCTCAATCCCCTCATCCAGACCACCAGTAAAGATATTAAAGTGAACTAGGCCCAAAACTGATTCCTGGGGGACACCACTAAAGACCAGATGCCAACTGGATGCAGCACCATTCACCAGCACTCTCTGGGCCCAGCCATGCAGCCAGTTCTTAACCCAGCACACAGTGCACCTGTCCAAGCCATGGATCGCCAGCTTTTCCAGGAGTATGCTGTGAGAGATAGGCCAAAGGCCTTGCTGAAGACCAGGTACAGAACATCCACAGTCCCCGCCTCACCCATCAGGCAGGTCACCTAGTCATAAGGAGATCAGGTTGGTCAAGCAGGACTTGTCTTTCTTAAATTCATGCCTGACCCTTTGGTTGTTCTGTATGTACCACGTGATCGTACTCAGGATGATCTGTTCCATAACCTTGCTGGGCACCAAGATCGTGCTGATAGGCCTGTAGCTCCCCAGATCCACCTTGCAGCCCTGCTTCTGGATGGGCATCACAATGGCCAACCTCTGGTTGTCTGGGAGCTCCCCAGTTAGCCAGAATTGATGACAAATGATGGACAGCAGCTCAGTCAGGTCTTCCACCAGCTCTCTCATCATCCTGGGATTAATTTTAGAGTCCCATAGAGTTGGGAGTATCTAAGTGACTCAGCAGGTCACTAACTGCTTCCTTCTGGGTTATGGGAGCTCCATTCTGCCGCTTGTCCCTATCTAACAGCTCAGGAGGCCTGAGGATAACTGGTCTTGCTATTGAAGAGGCAAAGAAGGTGTCAAGTACCTCAGCATCTACCTCATCTTTGGTGACTATATTCCACCCTTACATCCAGTAAAGAATGGAGTTTTTCCTTGCCCCTCCTTTTACTATTAATGTATTTATAAAAACATTTCTTATTATCCTTTACGGAAGTGGCCAGGTTAGGTTCTAATTGAAATTTGCCTTTCTAATTTTCTTTCTGCATGACCTAATGACATCCTTAAACACTTCCTGAGTCACCTGCCCCTTTTTCCAAATGTGATACACTCTTTTTTATACCTCAGTTCCTGCAAAACTCCCTGCTCAGTCAGGATGGTCTTCTTCCTCGCCAGCTAATCTTTCAGTACAGTGGGATGACCTGCTCCTATGTCTTCAAGATTTTTTCCTTAAAGTACGTCCAGCCTTCTTGGGCCCCTCTGTTTTTAAGAGCTGCTTCCCAAGGGACATTCTGAATGGGTGTCCTGAATAGGCCGAAGTCCACCCTCTAGAAGTCCAGTCCAATGTGCTCTTGCACCCCAGAAAGCAAACCAATCCTGGGATGTACCAAAGGCAGTGTGGCCAGTAGGTTTGTGATTCTGTCCCTCTTCTCCATACTGGAGAGACCCCACCTGGAGTGGCATATCCAGCTCTGCGATTCTCAGCCCAGGAAGGACACTGACCTTTTGGAGCAAGTCCAGAGGAGAGCCAAGATGATCAGAGGAATGGAGTACATCTCCTGTGAGAAAAGACAGAGAACTGGGATTTTTCACCCTGGAAAAGGGAAGACTTCAGGGTGAACAGAAAGATTCCATATCAAATTACACAGGCAGCAGTCTTGCATACTAAGAAGTAACATTTCATAGGAGTAGAGTGACAGTTTTTCTTAGGGCATGATTTGGCACAGAAAGATGAAGAATCTGTACATGATACAGATGAAAAAAGTTTAGAGATTCCTTTAAATTTTTATCCCTATAAATGTACAATGTACAAAGCAATAATAGTTTCTCCCTTATCTGAAAAATTAACCAAGGTTATTGACCCACAGCTAAGTGAGTTCTGCAGGGCTACTTAACTCACTGGATATCTGAAGGATCAGGTCTGGAAGCTAAAGTTAGCAGGGTCCAAAATTAAAATCTTATATTTTTAGCACAACACAATGTGCCTCACAAAAGGCACTGACATGTCAAGTTACCTCTAGCAACCGAATGACACAGAAAGCAGGGCCATTAATAAAAAGTACCTTTGACCAGTATCTAAAAGGTCCTTTACCATTTTTACAAATATTTCTGAATTTGAAGTTAAATGATAAGCAAAGGCAGCCGATTGATGAGTTTCCATTTTAGCATACCTTAAATTTTCCAAGAGGAAAATGTTCCGTATGTACAATTGCAAGCAGCAATCCTCGTTAATAATCTTGCCAGACAAGTGACCCAGCCGGAATGTCTTACCAAGAGTGCTCACTATGCAGCAAAAACATTCTCTTCACATTTAAGGACACTCAGATGACTGATAAGTTACTGTCATTTTTCAGTCCATTTTCTTATTCTGGGGCACTAAATTTTGGAAAACACTGAGAGCTGGAAAAATTCTCCTTTGTGCTTTTCAGGAGGTAGTTTGTCTTCTTTCTTATTATCCTTGAAGTAGCACTGCAGGAGCTAGAATGCCACAATTATTTTTTGGCCATGAAGCATGCATGGCTGAATTAAGAGTTCGGGAGATGCTTTGCAAAGCAAATCCAATGAGAACCAATATTGGTCTATTATTTTTCAGCACTCTTTACAATGAAATAAAATCTATGTAGCAAAACTACTTTCATTTAAGTACACTTTACTCTCATAGTCATCACAGACCTGGAGATGAAAATTAAGTTACAACAAACATTTCTGCTTTAGTATCTGTAAATTCATGCAAAGGTAATTAATTCTGCAGCAAAAAATTTCAACAGTCTACAAGGCATTATGGAGAAGTAAAAACAGAAAGCATATCCAATGCACTCACTGAAATTTTAAGTCTCTGTGATGAGACTTTTTAATTTATAGCAACAAATTGTTTATGATATTTTTTTCCCTATTTGGATAATCAAAGAACTTTTATACGAATAATGCAGGAATGCTGTCAGATTTTAATTGTAACCCATGACTAGATGAATGGTGGTTTTTATTCCCCAAGAAGTGATACAAGATAGATAAGAGAAGATATGAATTTTTTGGTGGGTGAAAAAGGGAAACACTAAAGTTAAATGAATAATTGTGTAAAATACTGTCCATTTCCCAGAAATCAAATTAATTTTGATAATGTTCATTTTCCTATTTCTAACTTCTTCCTTCATCTCAACAAACTTCAACTTCAACAAGCAAGATCTACCACTGCCTAGAGCTCATTGTCCAACCACTGAGAAGAGGAAAGGGAGCATTAAGCCTGCAAAGTGTAGCAGAGCTGGCAAACAATCCCCAAATCCCTTATGCTGAATTGCCAAAACCCAATAATCGCCACAGCACATGAATGACAGATTCAGCAGTCTCTGACTGCAGAATGCATGAAAAAATTATCCTCTAAAATTGGCCAAAGATTTATAAACAAAGTGATTATTTAGTAGTGTAGTAGGAAATAATCCTAAGAGTAATGAAGATTCAAGTACACGTGAAACCACACTGTGTAGAGGAATGGATCAAAGTTACAGCTGGACCTGGCTTAGTCCAAAACCAAAGATGTGACTTCAAGTCCACCTGTATGTGTTAGCATTACCATAACTTTTGCTCTAATTCTCAAGATGCACAACCCCTGAAAAAGTCTCAGCTGTGCTGTGACTGAGAGGAGTGCCATGATCTTCTTTATCAACAGTAAAGGGTCATGGCATTTCGGAGATGCGGTAACAATAAAGGTAATAATCTTAAGTCTGAATGTTATGAGCCTCTCCATTTAATATTAAATTGTTAAAAAGTGAAGTGCTGCATTGCTTTTTTTCATTGAGTCTGTCTAATTTCTTGATTATTTCCCCCTTGTAGATGGGGAGATTGGGCCAAACAGAGCAGAAAAAGCAGAGATCATCAGTACAGAATCAAATTTCCAAAGTAAGCCACCTATAGGGAGAAGAATACCAGTACTCACTTCTTCATTCTCTTAGTACTAAGAGATTTATATTATTACAATCACAGAGCAGGACCAGTTAATGGAACTAGACTGAAACAAACCCCACAGACAAAACACACATTTTATTTTTTCTCCTTCCCTATAAGATAGTTAATCAGCTGAGTATTCTTCACATTCCTTTCTTATTATTTTTTATGCAATGGCATGATTCCGTCCACCACTAGGCACACCTTACAGCATGAAATAGGATCACAACTGGAGCTACATAGGATTCAGAGTTCCAATGGAAGGACTGAAGCCAAGCATTTTATTTTTGCCACTTATATTTTAGATGGAGGCTGACATTGTCAGATGAGCATTTCACATTAGTGAGAGACAATTCCAGTAGACATACAGATAGTGCACTATTCTGGCACTAAGCCTGAGTGCAGCAGAGTCCATTCTGCCCTCACAGGGAGTACAAATAATAAAAGCTACAATGGAGTTGTATCAGTGCACAAACTAGTCTGGGGTCAGAATGGAGCCAGACTTTCATCAATATCTGTGGTTTTACTCTGTTGGGTGCAAATGTTTCTACTGGTTCACATTAGCACATAACCTGCTAATGTTCTAGTACAGAGGACATCATTATTTTCTGCTGTTGCTTGGCTCCTGAAAAATTCTGTACTGCTTTCTTGTCACTCAGTACAACTTGAGGTCTTTATTTAGCACTCATTCAATCACTCTATTGAACAGATTACAAAAATCAACAAGAGTTTTTCTTTTTTCTTTTGAGCCAGAACAGAGATTCTTGGACTGCAGTGTGGGTTGAGAGTTTTTACCGTGCAGCTATAAATGATGCAGAGCAGTCAGACTGCATCAGAACTAGCAAAGTAATTCTCTTTCACTGATCATTTCACAAATTACATCAGTCTCTTTCCAGGAGGCTCTGTATATTTACTTATTTCCAGTTGACAGTCTCTTGAAGCCATTGCATGTGCAGTAGCTCTGGAGTATGTTCCAAGCTGGGTGTTAGCCCATGATTCCAATGGCAATCTCTCACAAAAGAGATTTCCTTCCTTAGACATCATAATGTTGATGACAAACCAGTAGATGCTTTTAATCTTCTATTTGATGACAGCATTTCAAATTGAAAACCACAAGGTGAGGCCTGATTAAGGTTTACATATATCTCTAGAAAGGAAACAGGGAATATGAACAAATAAATGTTCAGAGAATTATATGGGCACATATATTCTGACTTCAATCTTGCTTGAACAATATAGCCAAATGCAGTACTTCTGTCCTTAGTATAACTCAAAATCCAGTCTACAACTTGTGTTAAATTTTATATATTTATTTAATTGCTACTTCCTTTTTATAGCACTGAATTCCTCTTTAATTTTTTCATTCCTCCCAATTTAAATTTCTGTGTAGGGAACTTTATAGGCAGTCTTTACATAAAATGAAAGTTTGCTCACCTAAATCTAAAATTGTGCTTTTTATCACCTTTTAATATCCAAGTTATATTTTTCATGTTAAACTGAAAATTTTCTATATTTATGATTTTAATTTTGATACCAACAAAGAACATAATTAATATGAACCTATAAACATGTTATTACAATGGAAAAGCTTACAGACAATAAAAGTTTTATTCCTTATACCAAAACTCTGCCTTAGGAAAGTTAATTATCATATTCTACTGAATGTGACATGTAGTGTTATAATGAGAGTGCCTTGGTACTAGAGGATTAGAGTACTGTACACAGCTCTAGCAAGCAGAATGAATAATTGAAATCCAGTGCTTTTATGCTTCACTGAAAAAAAACAATATTTCATGGCACATAAAGTTATTCAGCTTATTTGCATTAAGGTTGAATGATCACCACTGACCAAAACAGAAGCAATGATGGTACCTTGATGTAAGTGGCAAAGAACATACATAAATATTCTTAGGAAGCAAGATGTACCTGCATTTAATCAGTACTTATTAAAATTTCATTCCCTATAGTTATTCAACAGGATCTGTGGTATAAAAACATAATTACAAAAATCAGATTTGAGCTCATTTGACAACAGAAGGGTTTTATGGTGACCTATCTCCAAATGTTCCTATTTGTAATTAAATGCAGCGATCAGCAGTAAGGATTTTGAAGCTGTTTTAGTAGTTCCGCTATTCTGCTTAACATGTGGCACCCGTAATAATTAAAATGATACTAACACATGCACAATTTTATGGCCCTTATGGTGCAACCCATTATGCCAAATAAGGGCCTCTGTTTTCACAGCATACTGCACATGGTCTCATTACACCCACTTTTCTTTTCCTGTCTTCACACTAACAACTGTTAAAGTGAATCAACACACGAAACGTACTATAACAGCTTAGTGTTTATGATATGTGTGCTGTTAGTCAGTGAACAGGAAAATCTAAACATTTACTGTTTATGTAAAGAATAGCGTTAGTGTTAGTGAATTGCTTGGGTCTGCTTCCTTTATTATCTAGATCACAAACATAATGATGGGTGTCAGTGGTACCTATATTTCCCCTTTGCTTTGCTCTCCTGTGTAGATGTCTATAAGAATTAGAGGAACTTCACATTAGCTGTTCTAGAAATGTTTTCTGTTAAGTAGTTTTCCTTTTCTGCATTAAAGTGCAGGAAAAATATTTCTATCATGAACTCCCACCACGTAAAAAACATTTCCATACATTTTCTCTTCCTCTTCACCATATTGTACTTGGACCAGTTCAGTTTATCCAAGGTGTTACAAAGTTACACTTTTTTTTCTGCAGCACCTCAGGAAACTCTACAAGATACTGTGAATTCTAGTTTAGTGCTTTTTTATCATGAATAATTTTGCAATTACGCAGCTACTCAAAGACCTCCTACACTCATTTTACAGTCATGAGTTCGGAATGGCTTTCACTCTCTTGGTCTGGGATTCATTCCAAGGGAAGTCCCATAGGTGGGACACCAATGGATTGGACTAAATCTATCCTCTGCATTTCATATTATAGCTTTGTGTGAACATTAGTTGAAAGTTCATATAAAGAGTAACAACCTGTCCTTTCATTTTCCCCCCTTATCCCCTGAGGACTTCCACTTATTCCTAACAGTTTCAGGAATTCGCTGTGTTATCAGTGCTAAGGGGAAACTGAAGCCCCTGAATGCGAATGGCAGAACAACTCTCTTGATTTCAAAGATATGAAGTGAATATCATCACAAAATTAAAATGGTTGGGCTCTAGATATGATGAAAACAGAGAAATCAACCAGAAAACACTCAGGTATGTAATATATAGGAGCCACGTAAACACTGAAGTGCAGCTTTTTAAAGAGTACATCTTGAGCCATGAGATTTCAAACACCAGCCGCAGTGCCATAATGCAGAAAAATGGAGTAAAAGCCAGCACTGGACTCCTTTCACTGTTGTCTTCATGCCCAGTGGTGAGTGATACTGTGCAGAAAACTTGCAGTTTTGCTCTCTGAAGATTCAGGAGGAGGACGTGGTGGAGGACATGCAAGGGAGAGGACCAAGGCAAAGAAGGACAATATCCATAATGTTGTAACAACTTCTCCTTGGCCTGTTCTAAAAAAATCTTGCTTAAATAAAAAACAAACCAAAAAACAAAACACCCTTATCACTGACATTCAAAAAGACTAAGAAAAAAAACCACTTGATAATTACCTTCTGTCTGAACTTCAGGAAAGTTGAGTTCCACGATCTCTTTTTCTTTGATTAAAATGAATGTTTGTTATCAGCATTACTATTTACTACCCCATGATCAAAAACAAATAACCCACTTTGTTTGTTTCTTACTGCAAATGAATTAAATTAGATGCCATTAGGAGCACTAGCTGTTTATATCCTTGTTTCAGCAGTGGTAGTATTTGAAGTTTCCTGCGGTAAGTTCATTACTCGTATTTTGTCCAGAATTAGTGAAGCGTGCTGAAAATTGCTAATGACAGATGTTTCTCCACTCTGTCACACTTCTTGTATCATTTGATTTGGAAAGCAACATACGGTGTTCTGCTCTATCAGTATGTCACAGACTGTCTGTAAACAGCTGGTCATAACTCAGTTCAGTGAAAACCATTACTTTCCAATGAAGTGCTGGACACCCTCCAAATTGCATTTTGGCATGGCCTGAGCTGCATAATGCACAAAGTTCTTCTGTTCTGAGGTTACCTAAGGAAGGATTTTTCCCCCCTTTCCACTTGTTTATTGTGTTTCAGGATACAAAATGTATTTTCAAATTATTAGGTAAGGGATGAAAAGAACAGAAAATAAAAATGTTTTTTCTTCTCTCAGGAACCCATAAAAGCTGTGACTGGTGCTGTGCTAACAGGAAAAAAAAATGCAACCCTACCTCACCATTTCTGTTTGTGCCTCAGGTTGAATGGGGTGTATTATCAGGGTCAGGGCACACAAGATGATGACAGATTGAAATGTCTCCTATCAAATAGTTGTGGCATTCTAACATTGCTATGACTATAGGGCTATGCCACAGCTCCTAATCACAATGAATCCTATTAAAAACACCTCCCTGCGGTTTATGCATTGGTCAGACGCGAAGAAATCCATTTCACTTATGCATGTGAGAAGCACAAAATGCAGAGGGCAGATTTAATGCCACACACATGGGAATATAAGGGACAATCTGCTGTTTCTTTCTAACAAAACCACTGCCTTGGTTGTTTTAAGAGGGTATGATATGTTATTAGCACATATTTCACCAAATATGTATCATACATTTCATGAATACCAGTATCCATTTCTGAGACAGAGTCTGACATAGTTATGCTATTTATAAAGTATAAAGCATTTCGAGAGCGTGTACTAATAATTGTGTTTAACTGACAATAGTTACCACTTGTATTACATTTAAATGAAATCTTTACATAAATCTTCTTGGTTTAGAGCATAAAAAGGCATCAAAGCCACCTGCAAACCCTGGAGACTTCTACAATGCTTATACATTACCAAGTGAAGAGCATCAGCAGCCTTCCAACTACTATAAAATTATGATTTTGACACTTAAATTTAGGACAATAAAACAAACATTTGGACTCAAGAACCATGAAAGTCAAAGATCCCAGTGGAAAGTGTAGAGATGGATGTCAAGGCATCCAACCATTTCTGCAGCCTATACCAAGTTTAACATCAAAAAACACTGGAAAAAAAAAAAACAGCATTACCAGTAAATTTGGATTTTCTAATGTTTGATAAGATACCATAGCATTCTGTCCTATCATAAGATGTTATCAAGAGTTATTCTTGAAGAGGAATCCACTTAGAAAAAAAAGAGCTTTCATGCAAGAAATAAATTTTCCAGAATACTAAAACTGAGAAAAAAAAAACTCAATGTATTTTTTTTTGAAATGTATAAATCTATAGTAAGAACAAGGCCATTATATTAGTTTTGGCTTTTTTCTTTACATGTCGAACACAGATGAACAGGTGGGCTTTAGTGAGATAGAGTCATACAGAAAATGTTCGTCTGAGTTTTGTTGAAGGGGATGCAACTTCCTTTTTGGTGTAGGACTTTTACTGGGCTCAAAGTATAAGCTTGCATTGAGGATCTGGAGGACTTTACAGTGAGTAAAAAGAAAGTCACAAAAGTCTCTACTTATTTTTATACCTGTCATACATTACTTCTGCAGAGAAATCGTACAAAATGTCTCACAGGCCAGTACAAAACTAAGGACCCTGCCCTTAAGAATTTATTACCTCAACAAAATAGGCAGCATAAGAAGAAAAAGGCCATACAGCAGCACCACAAAAAACAGAGCAGCTCCGTTTTGCCATGTGTTAACACATCGACTAATGCATAAGCTACCAGCATCTGTTGATTTAAAGAAAAAGTTTTCTAGTTACTAGTTAATTTACCTCAGTAAATAGACTGGGAAATTTACATGATCAAATTTACATTATCATTTATTTATTTAAATAAATAAATAAACTGTCCCTTGTCAGTAGTTGGGTAGCAGTTGTTCATCATTATACAGGCTGCCTAAAACAGGATTATTCATTCCTTCAGCTTTTACCTTTTCAGAAAATGTCAGAAGTTTTTCATTTGTCTTGGTATCCCATCCCACACAATAGGTCAGACTTTAACTTATGTTGTATAATAAAATCTAATTAAGCCAGTTCACTTTCTTTTACAGCCATTTTCCTGTTAATTTTTTGACTATGCCCTCTGACCCAAGCAAACTGCTGCAACATTTGTAATCCAAAACCATTGTAATTTCTGTTTGTCTCTTTCATCAAAAATAATTAGTCATATAGTTTTGTGAAGTTTGCCCACAACTGGGGTTTCGGCAGAATATTTAATTCTTGTTTTGGAACTGCAGTGAGTTTGTTTCGGCATAAAAGTTCAGTTGTATCAATAGAAAAATGCTCAACATTTACAAAATATTAGAGAAGCAGATGCCACAAGTTCTGTCTTATGCTCATCCCCCAATGCACACCAGTCAGAAGCACATATAACAACCAATCATGGCAGACTTCTGTGCAAAAGAAATCAAAACTGAGCAAGAACACCCAACTGAAGGTCTCTTACTGCTTTACCAAACCATCCCCTAGTCTGTCCACTTAACTACTCAGATTGCTGGCATTCTCCCACTTATTTAACCCTCCAGGACCAACCGTGTTTTCTGAGGGTACTGAAGAGATATCATTTAATGGCAGTAAATGCAAAAGAACCTGATGATTGAGCTGTCAAACCATTGCCTGAGATCTCTCTCTTCCATGCTACCTCCATGCTTGACTAAAATAACCTCCAATGCTGCAGTATCACTGAGTCTCCATAAGTTTTGATCTAACTAGGCTGAACACATTTAGGTAGCCAGTACTATACATTACTGGGCTGAGTTTCAAGTTCTTTGTTCACCATATGGAGGCAATCATAACAAGACACAAAAGCATGCAGAGTAAGGGGGGGCTGTCTCATATCTCCAATAAAATTTTGCCAAAGTGTGTCAATCTCAGCACAAGTTGCAAAGACACATAAAAAGGAAACATATTCATGAGTGCACCACAACAAGGCAAAGCTCGGATGATGTTGATACCAAAACAGAGGTCTTTGTTGGGTCTGTTGATCAAAGCAAAATTCTATAACAGATTGGCTTTGTGAAAATGGAAATAACCAGTCAAAGTAAATTCCAAAATAGATACTGGAGCTAAATACATTATCATCATTCTAAGCACATGCAAAATTAAGATTGACCTCCCAGTACTGCAAGAAAAACCTAAGTTTTCCTCATAAATCACAAAAAGTAGACAGGGCATAGAAAGTACAAACTCATACTGGCACAAGATATCTGCTGAAAGATATAAGATGAAGAGAAGTGGTATAACTGTCTACAAATCAGTGTTCAAAAGCTATTCTTAAAGAATCTGATGAGGCAGTTAGCAATCTGCGAGGCTCTAAGAATATAATACATCACAGTTGCAGAGATTTCAGTGTGCCATGAAAACGCTTGCTCTGTTAGTACTAGGAGATAGAGTCTGAACTTGAGTGAATGATAAAGTGAGAAGTTACTGGGCACATTCACACATCAATTGGCTAGAGTAGCAGTTATGTTGCCATAACAAACCTAACAGTTAAAGATTGTCAAAATCTATAAGATTCCAACATGATTATCAAATATTATCATTAGCCAATAATGACAGCTGATACGGAGTAGACCCTGACACTCAAAAATATTGTGATTTCCAAATCCAAGCCATAAGTAGTTCACACTGAGGAAAAGTCACCAAACTGAGCAACTTCCCATGTCCTCCTGGTGTCTGCTTACACAGAAGACCCTTTTTCAGACTTGCACAAGTCCTGAAGGTCACATTCTTACAGAGGTGGATTAAGTTCTATCATTTGTCTTCTGAAGTCTTAATTTCTTGATTTTCATCTGTATTGTAACCCAGAATACTTTATATAAATAATTTCTACAAAAATATCCCTTACTCCAAAAATGTACAAGCTTAAGTTTTTTAACAATTAAATAAGGAGATGCTTGAAATGCTTCAATACAGAAAAGAAAATAATTTTGCATTTGTTGTGTTCTTGGAAGTTTTGATTGTCCAAAGCAGTCACATATTTGATCCAATGTTGTGATTCAAACCAAATTTTTGAGTGCTGGACTTTTGCCATTCAGCACTGCAATATGTACCAAACCGGAAAAAAAATCTAAGGAGACTGATGCAAAACAAAAAGTCCAAGAACAATCCAAAAAACGTCATATGTATATTAGTTCATATTTATGGAGCATGTCTAACTATGAAACTTGAAGAAGATTTTGACCTAACCTTGCTAGGAGAACAAACCACATGTGACAGATTCTACTCGTATTATTTAATGCTCTAGGCAAAAACTCAGGTACCGTGGCACTGTGTGTGGCAAAGAACCTGAACAGACTACAGCAGCTTTGAAAGACATTTGAATTACTTCTACTGTTATCCATAACCATAGATTTTTATGCAGTAGCAGGTCCAGCACATCCTATTTACCTTGTAAATGAGGGCATTGCCAAAAGAAAACCCAAAAAATGAACATTACGCAGTGGGATCTGATTGCCTCACTACCACAGAGATGTATATATCTTTCTAACACTCTCCTTTCGGATTTTTAAATGGTCCATTATGAGGAGGTCAGATGCATGAAATTCCCACATAGGGTTTTCTTCTGTCACTATGGCATTGTCTGAAACATGCAACAATTTCCTTGGTATGAAGAACTAGTGAATTTTCCCATAAATTATTTGTACATTTTCTTTAAAAGCTGTCAAATGGTACTTGGCTCAAGAAAGGAACAGCAACTCATTTGAAAGCAACTCCTACACAGAACATCAGGTTTTATCCTTTTATACCCTACATTTTTAAAGAGCAATGAAAAAAAATTCAATATAACTTATGGAGGAAAATATGATGAAAAAAATCTGTTAGCAAATTTTTCTTTTTACCCAAAAACTGAACAAGTTCTCTCATTCCTCCTCACATTGCAGAGAACCGTTTCAAGGACGATTGCATTAGGCTGTTTTGTTCCCTCCTTAATTACTGTTGCATATAGTTATAAATAGCAGACAGAAGGTGAGCAGAAAATGACAAAACAAGTTTATTCTGAAGTCTAACATAAAACACTACAGGCTAAATATGTACAGGGAATTACACAAACAAGTGTTGAACTATATACACATGTTATAACAGAAGGAAAGACATTTCATACATGCAAGGAAAATCTTCCCAAAATAACTTCAGCAAAAATGCTTACTTATCCTTAACTAAACTAGTGATCTAAGAGGCCAGAGAAAACAGTAACTTCCTCTGGAGACTAACATCTTCCTGAAGGTAATCTTTTGGTGGCTTCCCAGACTCTAGAGGGTTTTCTGCAAGCTTCTCTTCTAATCTACCCTCTTAGTCCTTTTGACATCACGACAGTACCCAGGCATCTGAACCCAGGTAGGGCTGTCTCGTCTCTAGATAGGCAGGCAATATAGATGAGTTTGCCAAGCTGTGCTGGATCCTTCCTCAGAATAACCAGTTGTACCAGCTGGTCTCTTCAGGCACCTTCCAGACCCATATTTCAATTATTCTGTTGTCCCTTGTAGAAGATTGTCATTTCAACTCAGTGACTCACAGCAATCAACCAGTCTCTTAGGCTGGATTCCTGGTACAAAATAAATGTTACAAGACTTGAACTATCAGATACAATGATGCATTGAATCTGCCATCCTCAGTTTCCATAGAGATGCCATAAGGATGCCTCCTCAGGTCTGTCGGTCCCCAGCTAGAGCAGCATTCACATTGCAGAAAGAAAACTCTATTAAATATGTGCCTCGTCTACACAAACAAAGTAAAAAGAAAAAAAAGTCACTGGAATCATTCAATCTTTGCTTTCTTTTGTTCAAGAGTGTAAGATCTTCACAGAGTTTTGACTACAGTACAAAGTACAAAAAGGTGCAGCACTCAAAAACCATTCAGAAAACCCACTGATTAATTTAACATGAATTATTAAGCTTGGAAAATGCCATCTCTAAGGCACAAAATAAAATTACAGAAAATTTCTTGACTAGGAATTCACTAGTTAGACAGCATTTGCAATGATGTATGTGGACTCAGTTCCTACGGTCAAATCCTCTTTCCAGATGGGATTCTGCTAGGTGATTGTAATAGGACCAAGGTCTGGATTAGACACATTTGATACCTTACCTGACAAAGTTTTCAGAAAACAGACTTCAGAAGAGTTTCAGAAAATGGAGCAAAGCAATTTAGGAAGATACTATTTTAAGGAAAAACTGTTTTCAATCTCCATCAGATTTGGTGCTAGAGCTGATATATGTCTTAAGGTTGCAGAATTTTATCTCTCAAAAAAAAGTGCTTACATTCTTAATAGAATTATGTTTATATCTATAAATATGAAACACCTAAAATCCCAAATTCAAATGCTTACTAATATTCTGTACTTTTGTAATATTCTGCACTCAGATGTGAGTGATGCAAAGAAGCCTCTCATGCCAGGTTTAAATGCATCACTTTTCATATTTTTTAAATATCTCTTTTGCTATTATGAAGAAAGGCGAATGTGAATGTCTGGTTCATGTTCTCTTAACCATTTGTGAGTTATAGATATGTAATATTTTTGCTTCCATTCACCTTCTCAGGACAAAACCAGGCATCCATTCCCTTGTCAGATGGAAGCTTCACATACAACTAATAATTTTCTTCATTTCTTCCAAGACCTTGTACTTATCTCTTAGATCTTTCTTATAATAAGGTTTATCCACTACCTTTGTGGTAGGGTGCATCAAGTGGTATATATTTATATATGAGTCTGGAATGTGTCCCTTTATTTTTCCCTTACAATTACTTTTATGTGCCACCGTTTTCCTTTGCTGCAATAATATATCTATATGATACATTACAGAGAAATTTTCATTCATCTTTTACAATTTGAGCCTGCATATGCAAATTAAAATTCTTATCATTCTTTGTGGTATATGTAACTTCACATTTACCAACACAGCTTAAAACTGGTATTTTTCATAATTCTCAGATTGGTCTATACTTGATTATTTGTCTATATTTGATTATCTAGATATCATCATCCTACTTGCTCTCCAAATCGTGCCACAGGACTCAGATTAGATCTGAGCTAGGCATAGGATGAAGCCCAAGGAAAAAAGTGATCCCTATAATAAAGGACTGCATATTAATTCCTGCCCTTGGAGGTGCCACAGCTTGCCAGACAGCTTTAGTTTTGACATTCAAAATTCTACTTTGTTGTGCTAATAAAATTCTTTTAAGCCAGGGGCATTTTTCTGGAATGCTTCCAGCCAACTCCCCCCAAATATCTGAAGCAAATGCCACAATGTGCTTTCAGAAAAGGATGCTAGGAAGGGCTGCAGTCCAGTGTACAGACCTTCAGCTTACCATAGAGTGATGGACATGAGAGCAGCAAAATCTTCCCTCAAGTGCACAAGCACAGGGATGACACTCTAACAGGGGACCAGAGCCTTCCCTCACTAATGCCACAGATTCGTGCCTATAGCACAAACATGGTAACACTCAGGAACCTCCCTCCAAACACAGTAAGAGAACAGTAATGGGGGCTTCCTCTCTGAATTTCTATTTTTTTTATTACGTTGGCTCACCATTTGGCAAATTAGTTGCAAAAAAATATGCTTGAAAGTAGCTTTTACAAAATATTTGGAAATTATTTCCTGAACAATATAGTATTCAGGGTGAAATCATTTATAGTGTTTAATGTTCATGTTTTGTCTTTTTTTATTTATGAAACACTATGTTAAACCATCTTTCCTATTTCCTAGATTGTGTCTTTACTCATATTTGTGCTTTTGGGTGGATATCAAAATTCAATTAACAATGCAGAAAATTAACATTGCACGCTTTTAGTAGTTAAAGAAAATTATTTCAAATATGCAGCATAAAAATATGAATACTGACTTGCATTACTAAATGACCAATTTTTTATAAAAAGGGTTGTTGATCTGCTGTTAGAAATCCTTCAAGACAAGAGAACGTACTGTTCGTAGACTCTTAAACCTATTTTTAAATCCTGTAAAAAAGGAGCAAAATATAGCATTTCCCAAAATTACTTTTATTACATTTTCCTCATCTAAATAGCTTTTCTAGTTTCCATTTAGTTATTTAAGAATTTCAAAAATCTTACTGTACTGAAGACAAGTTAGTAAAATCTCCAAAAAGGGTACAACTCTCCAAAGCAGGCAGTTTTTTCCAATTGCTTGTCAGACACAGAACTAATGATTTCTCCTGGTTTAGTAATCTGATTTACTTTAGAGAGTGCTGTTTAAGTTTTACTCATCCTAAGTTTTTTAAACAGATTATTGGAAGTTATGCCTAAGCATATGCTGTCATAGTTTCAAGTTTAAGTTTTAATATGTTTACATTTACAAGGAGAGATGTATGCAAAGGCAGTCAAATTGCAGTAAAACACACATCTTAAATAAGTGGTTCATTTATTCTGCTCCACAGTCAGCAGTTATGACACAGACTTGCAATCAGTAGTGCATGCACAGTGATGTATGGAAAGACCTCTACCAAGACGCATTTAGTAGGACGGCCTCAGTTGTATATCAGCTTCCCTAATGAAACTCTAGACACTAAAAATATTCTAGCTAACACGCTTAGCTTAAGAGGATATCTAGTTTACATATCAGCTCAGTAAGTTCTGTAAAAGATAAGCTCTTTATCCAGGTTTTGCTTTAAGATCAAAGAGTGTGACTAAAAACAAACCATCCTGCCAGTTTTCTAAAGAAGTCCCTGAAACTTTCCTGAGAAATAGTTACTAATACTGCTAACACATAAGTATAATGATTTTATGTTTCCATTTCAGGACAGGCAGCTGCTTTTTCCAAAACTTGAGCATAAGATGGACTTCTTATTTAGAACCTTATTTTTGATGTACAAAAGCACTTGGAAATCAAGCACAAAGACTGAAAAAGAAATTAGGACAGTAACACTGAAAGAATATAATTCATTTTAATAGTAGGCTGTTTGTCCTCATTTATTCTTTCCCAAGCCCACAATATTAAGAAGAAACAGCAGAAATCAAATGTGTCCTATAAAAGGCAATTTAAAGGACAAGTAGGAAGATGTGACTTCCGTTGGAATGAAAAAAAATGATTTATTATTTGCAATGAAGTTGATCACATTATAGAAGTGCTATACAGAGTGTCCAGAAATAAATAATCAGATTTAGGAAAAAAAAAATAAGTTATGGAGGTTTAGTCCATGGTTGCTCAGTACAAGACATTCCACTGCTCGGTACGGATGATTTAGCACACAAAACCGTGGCCAAAGGTTGAGACAAGTTGAGACACGAGCCCTTTGTTTACTACAATTACAAGCACCTTGAGTGTGTCACCTCTTGGGCCAAGCATACTAAAAGCAAATCCCAATCACTGTCTCATGAGACTTCTTAGGAGTTGTTGAAAACAGAAATTTTAGCCACTAACAAAAATACCATGGCAAAGTGACCTTGGAGACAAGCAACATGACTGCAAAAAAATCAAGATTTTAGTTCTGCTTCTTCTAAAATGTGGCTCTTCAGCAGTTGCAGAGCTTGCCTTGGTATCATGCAGCTGTACTGATCTGGTGCCTCCAAAGACAGCACAGGAAGTGTGAGTGATTCTGTGGCCCAAAATTTCTCTGCTGCAAAATGGGAGAGGAGAAGGAAGCAAATCAATGCACCTTTTTCCCCTTCAAGAATCACAAAGGGCTGAATTTGAAACAGAAGCGTACCTCTACCCAACAGTCTATTAATATATCTGTAAGAGCAAATAGCAGTCAATATCTGGCAAATAATTGTCCTATCAGCCCATCCATTATGGAAGTGAATGCTCATCTTATACAACCAAATCCCTTTTCTGTTCGGGCATGTAGGAAAATCAAGACGATTTGACCAGTTTCATTCCCTGTGTGACATCAAAGCTAAGAAGCCCTCACCTGTGCTCATCACCACAGTAGGTTTCTGCTTGACCAAGAACCAAGTGGTGCTAACCTTACCCCTGTAAAACAAAGCACATTTGTCCCCACAGGTGCTGTGCTCCACCAGCCAGATGACACACCCCACCCGTTCCTGCAGGAGCCCCTGGAGCCTGGACCATGTAACATCAAGCACACCAATGTGGGGATGGAATGCTTGGGGCCGGGTGCCTGCTCTGGCAGACCAAAACTGGCCCTTCTGAAATCTGTTTTGCCTGGATATTGCCTACTTGTCTCTTTGGCAGGGATTAAGGGGCTGGGTACAGAATTGCACAGATGTAACCTAGCTGTTCCCACTGATGCATCTTCTCAGGCCAGGCAGTCAGGTAGTTAAAACCAGCCTGACACGTTTGCTGAGGCAAAATAGATGTATTGTAAAGCTCCGTGGTGTCATTATCCAAAAATAATGGTGTCACTTCAGAGACAGGGTTGACATGGGGGGGAAAACTTCGTGGTCACTGAAAAGAGAGACACTCCTGGGATGCTGAGTAATATTAAGCAGGATAGAAAACAAGAGCTTATTAGGATGCCCTGAAAGCAAATGAATAGTTTTGGGTGCCCCATGGAAATGTTTCCCTGTGCCTTGCATTGGACATATGGCCCAGAGAGACGCTGTGCTCCCACGTTGCACATGGAGTGAAGGATAGCCCTGGATGTGCAGTGACACTTAGCACCCACCTCACTCTAGTTCACATGTTGGGGTCCTGGCAAGCTGAGAAAAAGCTTGAAAGAAAGCTGTGATCCTAGAATAACAAAAGCAGCATCTTCTAGGACACCTATATACAGTGGAAAGGAGAATGGCACAGATACCCTCACCCCAACAAATAAGCCTGTATGACACACTGGAGCTAAGCAATTGCATCAGCCTATGTCCAAGAGAAATTCAGTCATATTTGTGCAGCTCTGTGCCCAAACCATGAAGCTCTGCATCCCAGTATGACCAGATGGCTGAGAGTAGTCTGCAACCACCAAAGCCTTTACACACACTTGTTTTAATCATGCTGATGAGATAAGTTCTCCTCAGATTTTAAAGAGCTTCAAATTTGTCTATATTTCCTGTATCTGCCACTTATCTTTTCACAAGACTATTCCCCCATGCCCTCCAAGGGCTAAATCCATTAAAATATGCAGATGCATTGAACTGATTCTCTGATATTTTATTTTCAAGGAGACTGCAGTCCCAGGTTACCCTGTAGCCATGGATATTCTAGGTTACTGGTGAGCACAGTTTTACGTGATAATGAAGATACCTCTGTTTGTCCAGAGACGCTCTCAAATAATGGAAATCAACACAGATCCTCATTCAATAAAATAGAAATTGTCACCATTTTACTGTGCTTCCGCCAGAGCAACATATGGTAGCACAGCTGACAAATATAATCTTTTCCTTTTTTTTTCCATTTCACATGCACATTTCATTTTGCAGAATACTAAGACTTTACATAAATTGTCTGTTAACCCCTTGTAGTCACAGCATTTGCTGCTTGGGCTCCCTTGAGCTCTCAAATATTTGAAAGATGGAGTTAAAATGCAGTCAACAGTCAGGGAAGAGTTCATGCCTTCAACATACAACCTACTTGCACTTTTCACAAGGAAAATCTGCTCCTTTTTACCTTCTACGCTACCCAACCCTTCTTTTTAACCAGAAACAGTTTCTGGCTATATGAAAGCTTATTGATATAATAAATTGATACTCAATCCACTTGCTGCTTCTTTAGGTGTTTTTCAATGCCGTAAGCCAAGTCATGGGTGCCCAGTGACTTTACACTGATGTGACTCATTTACATGAGTTTTAGGAATTCGATTATATAAAACTGAGCAGCGTCCACTTTCCAGTGCCAGTTCGAGATACTTCCTTTTTTAATCATCACATCCACACCAAGATCAGCTTTTTCCTATTCTGGGCAGATACACGCTGGTGCAAAAAACTTCTTGGTGCTGGGCGGCCTTTTCTGCAGTGGAATGCCTGCAAAGAGTTCTGCGTCTAAAGAATTCTCATGGGCTTTCTTGGCTCTTCCCCAGAGCTGATTCGTTCATTTTACTCATGTCGGTTTTCAGCTCTTGTCCAGCCATCCAGGTGGTAAACTATGAAAGCCCAACTCATAATTGTCATGGTCACAATCAGGATTCACTTGAGTTTGACAAGGGCAGGGAGGTGTCTTCGTTTTTTCACAGGACTTTTTGGCACCCAGTAATAAGGCTCAGGGCTGCAGAGGGCGTTGGGAGAAGGTATTCACACTGTGTTTCTGGAAATAGTGACCTGGCTGTCTGAGTTAGCCTAAGCTAATTTACTTCTGCTCTGAATCACTCCATTGACGATCCTTTCTCTCTCTGCTGCATATATAGGGAAACTAGAGAAACTAGTCCCTATTTTCTGTGTTGTACAAGGAACCTAAAGCTGCCCTAAATGAATGCCATCTAACAAGGATGGCTCCACCCAAAAAAAGCAGTTGTATATGGGGGAAGGCTTAGAGGACTCCCAAATGGGCTAGAGTGACTGTAAAGCAGAGAAGATCACTATAAGGTGAAGCTGCTTGCTCCAAGAAGAATTAGTTAAAAATAATAAAACTCTTCATTTCTTTGGTTTAAAGTCAGATTAACCCAAATTATCATTGGTTTTCTTGGTGTATCCTTGCATACTTTTTGTATACGTGTGTTACAAAAAATAATGTCTTGACACAGATAAAGCATAAATCATAGCTCTGACCACTTCTTAAACACATTTGCGTTCAATTTGTGAGCAGAAAAGAAAAACCTGCTTTTCACAAATGTCATTTGCTTCCTGACAGTTTGCAAAAGCACACTCCAACAAACAGTTGCTTTTAAGGACTGAGAGCACCTGCACAAGCTAAAACGGAAGAGTGGGGGTTGAATAACAAACTTCTGACATGCATGCTAAGTATTCCACAATTAAAGGCTAACACCACACGCTACAGGGCTGCTAATATGAAGTGCAACAAAGAAATATGAAGGAAAGCCTATTTAAGCTAAAATCAAGAGTGAAATACGACTTAACCACTTGCCCAGATTAAGTGGGTTTCACATGCTTTCCTCCATTCAAGTATTAGCCAGCGGCAACATCATCACATCAAGATGGATAGGGACCTTTGGGCTGACTCGGTGAGTATGTTCTTATGAAGTGCTAATGCTTTGGGATACCTGAAAACCTGTTCTCTATTCATTACATGGATTTTCACCTGACTGGAGCAAAGTTTTGCCTAGAGTAGGAAGGCTTCTGTCACAGTAATACACAGCCTCATTAATGGCAATCAACATCAAAATATTAGACACTGTGAGAAAGGACCCATTTTAAGGGGAAAAATATTGTTGCTGAAGCCTCTGATTTTCACTTGAATAAGTGTTTTTGAACTTGCCATTTTGTTAGCTAACATGTCCTGAGCATTTGCTTACTTTTTATGCTGTTCATTTCACAGACTGATACTTTCATGTTATATCTAAACAAATTACCATATCCCATCTCCATGAAAAACTGTATCATATTTATTACATACTGTAAGCAAAACCTTTGGGGGAATAGGCACATTGTATCTTTTTCAAATCACTGCATTTTTCCAGATGTATGGTATGTTAGAAAACTGACACAAAAGATGTGAATTGAGTTAACGAGCGCTGCTATATTTCCACCAAAATGGGCAGTTGGTTCATTTGAATAACTTTGACCTTTTTTCTGTTTATTGTCTTTCAAAAAAAAAAAAAAAAAGAAAAGAAAAACCACAAAAAAACCACAAAAAATATCCACAGCCAATCATTATGATGACCACAAGTCTACTCAGGCACCTTGACAGCTGAATCACCATCTCACATCAAGAGATTTAGCCTTGGGCATCTGGCTGAGCTGACACACATTAGTTGGTCCTTTTTACACATTAAATGTCTTTACAGTTTTCATATTTCTTCTGTTTTTACACTCTCCAGCTGTGCATTGCTGTAGAAAGGGAACCTAAAATACACACTGCACAATGAACAGCATTAACACCTTCCAATCCTTTGCAGTCTTTAAAAAAACCAGACAAAAAGGGGTTGCTTAAATTTTAAAAATACCAGAAAGTATATGTACCATATATTTAAGAAAGAACAGAATGAAAATAGCAAACTGATAAAAGCCTAGAATTATACAATTCACCAGAGAGTTTCCTTTTTAGTCACATTGTAAGAAAGAAAATTGAGAGAAAAGCTGAAAGGACATTATGTTTTCTTCCCTCCTGTACTTTGCAGCCCCAGGCTTTTGTTGTCTGGTGCTCTGGAGGAACTTTTTTTTCTAATGAGATGGAAAAAAACCCTTTGGGATACAGAAAGATTCACACATGGGTCTGATTCAGCAACCTGACTCACTTCACATGGGAATAGTCCCAACTGGTTTCATCTTCTAGTTATGACTTCAGTGATAGCCACTTTAGCTGGTTTACTCATGCAAACAAACATTATTCCAAGTGAGCAGAGACTGTAGACTGGAAACATCCCCCTCTGAGATATGGCCAAATAGAAGGGAAAATGGAGGGAGACTGAAATGTGAGCATTGAAAGGTATTTTTCGAGGCAAAGCTCAAGGGATTTTTTCAATATAGTTAGAAAACTATTTAGCAGTCTCTTTGCATTTAAAAATCTTTAGAAGGAAAAAGTCACTTTTCTTAGAGTCTACCTCCTTGCCAAGATTTCTATATCAGGAATAAGAAAGAAAACAGAGCAGAAAGAAATAAATGAAAACCCTAATGCATCAGCTTGGTCAGGCCACATTTTCTGACTGTAATCATTCAGGTTTCTCTGACCTTTGGAAAGCTTTTACACTAAAACTCACAACAAATCTTTCCTTTTTCTTCAGTGCCATGGTTTGCCATCCACAGCTGTGTCTTTTGCAGTCAAAGCTGGAGACTGCAAGCTGCAAAATGCATTGTGGTTTTGATCAACTGAATTAATTGACAAATATAAATACCAGGAATGAGGCTGGCAAAATTGTTTACCTGTGTTTATTAATTTAGGCAAAAGGCAAACTACACTCTATTTCTTGAAAGCTAATATATCACATCCAGCTGATATGGGATGGTTTCATCTTGGACTCTCTTTAATACTGGGTATGTGTGAGTGAGGCAATGTGTATGGGCTTATTACTTTTACTCCCACACATGGATGTGTCTCACAAGAGCAGGAAGCAGAAGGCCAATTTAGGCATTTTAGACCTTTCCTGACTTTTAAGATTTCAGTCAAACTTTTTCAGTTGATGTCTCTATTTTGTGTGAAAGATGTGAGTAGCATAAAAACAAATGACAAATTTTCAGAACTGAGGTTCAGTCTGTTCCAATTTTAACTGTTCTTCTTAGATAAATGGAAAATACTTCCCTAATACAGCATTTCTCAAAATCAACAGTATATTTTTCTTGACAGCATGATCACAAAGTTACAAGATAATCAATCCAGGACAGGAATAAAATGTCTTATTTTTCTAGTAAATTCTACTGCTGTTTTCCAACTTGGTATGATTGCCAGAGAGAACTTAAGCTAAATAAATAAATAAATAAATAAATAAATAAATATTTAAAATAAGCCATGCAGACAGCAGGGAAGTATTTTTCGGGCACCACTGGGATCTTATTAAAATATTTAAAATGAGAAGGCCCAAATCATCAGCCAAATGCAACTACAGGAAGTATGTGCGACTATACAAACAGCTGTGATTGTATGTTTGTAATAACTTTCATTGGTTTCATGTACATCCAGTTTGTTCTTCCCCCAGTTTAACACCTCTGCAATACTAAAAAGTCAGTCAATGCCCACTGGTGGAAGCTCTGCAAGCACAGCCGCTGCCTCCTTCCTGCTTCAGCCTCAGCAGAAGCTTCCCTGCCTGGCACTGCAGGGACCACCACCAAGGGTAATTGAATTTCCATGCCTATTCAGCCCTGGGTCTGCACGCTGACACTGCCAGACTCCAGCTCTGGTTTGTCTCCGCAGAGCACTCACCACTGCGGCACTGAGGGCTGCTGCCGAGGGACGACCGGGTCATTCTCCTGACGGGAACGTGCCGAGGAATAAGGAGCTTAACCAAGATAACCAACGCATTGCAGAAGAGCTCTTTGGTAGACATTGTGTGAGTGATCTGGCTGCTATTGACTTCAGCTCAGTTTAAGTCTAAAGGAGACATCTGAGGGACGACACGTTTATTTTTGATTTCTGTGAACCATTTATTCCCTCTGCATTGCTTGTCCCTGTGCACACACACCCCATTAGATTTTCTTTTCTATTTTCATAAACCTGCCAAAAGATAATCCAAAAATTTTAAAAGAGCACTGTCATTAGGACAGTCAAGCAATTCACACTTGACAGTGATGTTTAAAGTTTAGCCCGTTAAATAAATACTGTAACTGCTAGAGAAAAGCATTCGGTGCAGATGAAAAGGGACGTCTTTCTTGCCCCTTATCACCACGGCTAAATATCCCCTTTTTGTAAAACAGTTGAGCTGTTAAGTTCTATGCTAAGGCACGTACACACTTTGGAAAGGTAATTTGAAAGCGAGTTGAGCCATGACAAATAGGGACAGCTGGCCTAATTGAATCATTTGATCTAAGACAGCTCAACTTGGTTATCCTCACTGCAGCCCACATTGATATTAGCGAGTGAATCATTAGCCATGAAATCATGTCGACTTTCCCGATGCAGCGTTCTTGACATGACAGGGAACGCAGTCTGCCTTTCATTACAGCACCAATGAGCTCTTCAGTCTGTCATGAAGGGAGAAAAAAAAATGAAAAAAGAAAAAAAAAGTGCTTTGAAAACTTTTAGGCTCAGCAACAGGAAGTAATTTACTCCTCTGAACATCACAGAGCAGCTAAAGGAGGAAAGACCCTTTCTGGTGGGTCTCAGGTTACCTGTCAGCCTCAGCCTCACTCAGCCTCCTGTGGCAGGCACAGTCTGCAGTGGGACAGCAGGTCACCATTTAGTAGCTATTTCCCTGTTTCCTAGGGCTTAATTCCTTTCCTTGTGCCTGTGCGGATGAGAGAGCCTGCAGTGTCATATGCATTTGTAAAGCCTGTTTCTAGGAGCAACTTCTTATGTCATAACTCTTTTCTAGATTAATTAATAGCAGACTAGAGCTGCATCTTTGCATTTGGACCACAGTTTTTGGCCATTCTGAATGCTAACTGAACTGCTCCCAATCTAACTCTCATCTCAGCTATCCTAACAAAAGTAATCATCACAGTTATTTTCCAAATATCTCCAAGATGTTTAGGAAGAGATATCACTCTTTAAAGTCCTTCCTTGATTTGCAAACTAATGGGCTTATCCAGCTGCCATTGAATGGAATGGAAATTTTCTATGGACGCAGCCAAAGCCAGATCCCAAGCTCTTTTAATAGGCATAGGTGGACAAAATTACCTGATGGTTTAGGTCAGGTTATTGGTGGCAGAAGCAGACAAATATCATCTGGGCAAAACTAGGAGCCTGATGAATTTTGTATAATGGCTAACTAAGGAAGAGCAACAGCTGCAGATATTTTTTTGCAAGTCAGAGAGATGCCTGTACTGGATAGGAACAAGATCCAGACCATTGGAAAAGAGAACTACCATATCTTGTTCTGTGGTCTAAATTGTATATTTGCAAACTATCGGGGAAAGAAAAGAAAAAAAGGAATAAGCATGAGGGCAGGGATATTTATAAATCAAAACTACACTATCTTAAAGACAAAGCGAAATAAATTGCAAGCCGGAAAAGATACCAGAAAGTCTGATAATAGCCCAAAAATCTTATTTTCTTTGTGGGGAGTTGCTTAATAGGGGTTTTTCTTCCACTCGAAATATGCAAGATAGGTGCAAAGGTTTCATTTAAGAATCTGTTTCCCTGTAACAAGTGGCTATCAGATTGGTAAGCCGGGCTCTTTCCATCCCAAATGTGGAGTTACATTCTATGTCATGACGGTTGGGAGGTGATCATTATTTACCAGAAGGGGAAAACCTTGTCAGTCTGCCTTCTGGAGGGATGGAAATATAACAGTAACAAATGGGTAGGAGCTAATCAACATAGAAATTAGACGTACGGAAGGAGGGGGGACAGATCTTTTTTCAAAGAAATAAAATAGTGAGAATTTTTCAAGTCATTGACACCAGTGTTTTCCTCAATTTTTGCATTAAAATAGCTTTGTCAATGTGGTTACTTGAGTTCAGGGTAGGATTTCTGTTCAGTACGAATCCCTGACTGCTTAGGAAATTCATTTGACTGAGTTAGTGTCCTAACTGCTTGGTTGTAATGGGGTAGTAACCCTTAATTGAGCTGTTTTGTGTGAATAACTATATAAATCATAGAGAAGGCAGCTATTTTTCTATTCTGGTGATTAGACTAATCACCTGGGAAGTGGGAAACCTGTGTTCAGGCCTCCTCTGTTCCTGATAAACCTTGTTTACACTTCAAATAACGCTCATACATCCCTGTGGTGTTTCAGAGTGTGCAGGAGGACGGACATGCAGATTTGGGAAGTGTTCCTGGTGCTGGACCTGAATTCCTAAGTCCTACGTAGGGGCTGTGCTGCAGCCAGCAATTCCAGGCTGTGCTCAGGATCTCAAGCCTGCTTGGTCCAAGCAGAGATGCCAAAATTCAGATCTCTATGTGCCATACCCCATTGCATGCATAAAAGCGAGATCAGCACTATAGAAAACCACTTCCAAGAGTTGTGTGTCTTAAAAGCCTTCAGAATTGAAGCTACTACATTTCCTATGTATAAACTATCCCATGCTTATCCATTCCTCTTGTTAGAAAGATTTATTTACTCTGCAGCATGTGCCTTAGTTGTGCAACACCTTGAAGACTGCTGTATTTCCCCTCAGTCTTTCAAGTGAAGATGAGGACATCCCTTATTTTCCCAACTCCTTGGCAAAGATAGGGCTGAGGTAAGTTTGTAAATCTAAGTCAGGCATTTTTAAAATAGTTTGTTGTTCCGAGGTAGAAAAAAGATAACATATATCTGCTAAGTTTTGGAAAAGGATTACTTCCTTACCCTTTGCAAGCCAGGTCTCTAGTGAGATATACTTGCAAGTTTCCTGCCATTGCTCACACTTTCTAGCAACTGATTAGCTGATGTGGCATATTTGTTAGGATGTTAGTTTGTCTGCAAGAAAGGCACAAAGATTATATGTAGGTCAACCCAAATGTGTGTCAATGAAACTTTCATGGCATCATTGTCTCGCATTCAGTAGATGTCAACATGCCACAGAAAAGCTGGTCTTGAAAGATTTTATTAGTTCTGAAGTTTTTCATTAGCAGCGTATACGTGCATGTCTGTAAAATATGTCAGATTCTCCTATTTCCTAGGGACAGGAAAACATATATACTTCAGAAATTACTGGAATGGTCTCAGGTGCCTTCTTTAAACATCAGGAAAGTGACAGTAGCTCTCCTGGGCTCTCCCAAAACAACCTATGCACAAACCTTTTATGTTTGAAAAGTAGACTTCCTGGCTTTCTAAAACACAGAAAAAGACCATTTTTTCACTTTGGATGTTCAGATGGTTATAGGCTGTAAATCCATCCAAAATCCCATGACTGTTTCCCTCTCTGAGTTGCAGCAGTTTTTTAGTGCACACAGTGTCATGGTCTGGTTACTAAAGTTCTTAGAAATGCCTCTGCCCGAATTAAGGTGCAAATGAGACCATATGCCAGTGACAATAGTGTGGGTTTTATTTGATAGTAAATACGGGAGAGAGAGAGACAGAGAGAGAGAACGAAACAATGAAATAGAATATAGGTGAGGAGAACAGAAAGGGGTTGACAGACACACAATAAGGAAAATACCACCACTCTGTGGATCCCAACGATGCTCTCTTGATCCTTTCCAGCTGGTCTTCTTGGTGGTGAAGATCCCCCCAAAAAGCCTAGAATCCAATGGGTTAATATATGTTCAGGCTAGGTAGGGAAAATCCAAGCACCTCCCCTAGGGGGGTGTTTGCCATTATCTTTGTTGCATCACATGCAGTCCTGTGGTGCAAGGCTTCAGGAATGACTCTGGTGGGGACACTTCAGCAAGTCTTTGATACATTATGACACCCCCTCAGCTGCCTCTCTCGTGAAGGTCCCGTGGATGTGGGGTTGGGGGTTCCACAGCTGGGCCAGTTTGTGTAACGGAGAATGGGTGTTCACTGCCTCTAACCGGAAACACCTGAAACCTCCTCCACCCCTCCTGCCTCATTTCGGGGGGTAGTCTGTGTTAACCTGGCTTCTGCAGGCTGTGGTTTCCCCCACCCCAAACTCAGCCGGGGAAGAATCTCTGCTGCGTTTGGCTTTCTTGTGGATGCATTCCTCTCCAGCTTTGTTTGTTTTTTATCTAGGCCTGGGATGATTAAAGAATGGGTTTTGCCTTTATCTAATCTTAGTGGTTTAACTTACAGTCCAAAGTCCCAGTCAGGTATCTTCAGGGAGGCTTCTTTGGTTGTAGCTTCGTGATATGGTTTTTGTTATAATGAGCAAAACTTTTTATCAATGTTTGAGGCATGAACTATTTCAGTCTCCAACACACTGCCAGCTGCAAGGAAAAACATTTCTCTGCCAAGCCTTTCAGATGAACTGCTGAAGGAACCAGAATTTGGGCTAGTATATGGTGAATGAGATGTCTAGCCTGCATGGACCACATGACTATCATCCACATGAAATCTTTCATGAGTGCATGAACACGTGTGCACCTTCGTAACACAGATGTATCTCCCACAGCTACCAACTCTAAACATTCAAGTCCCAGTCATAAGACCAGCTAAAAATTAATAAATTTTATGTATGTCTAAATATATATTTGACTGTATTAAGGAAAGTAGCTGAACCTTCAACTGAATGAAATTGCCTAATTGCTATTGACCGTTATTGCAAATATTGCTGTTAGAGAGCACTTCCACCAATCCAGCTCAGACAGCTAAGCTCCTGTCGATTTTTCATCAATATAGAAGTAGAAAGTAATTAGGGTAGAGCAAACTATTCCCTTCAGGCATATGCTGCACAGATTTTCTAACACTTGCTAAGATTCCATTTGGTTTGTGTTTCCACTGAAAAACAACAGGCATTAGTTTCCTGTACTTTTCTACCCTCCCTATCAACTTCCTGATCTTTAAAATCTATAAAAGAATGTCCTCAACAAACAAAATTTTCACAATGTTTTCTCAAAGAGTACATACAGCTTCACTTCTTTGATGCTAACAGTCATCCACAAAACTCAGTCAATTTTAGAGATTTTCTTTAAAGACCTTTCAAAATTACAGAGCTAACACCGGCCCTGATTTCTTCATCTGTCCAATTTCTTCTAACCTAAAGATGCAAGGTTTATTTAGTACTTAAGAAAAGTGAATGCTCACTGTCTTGGAAGAGTCTGATTTAGTAACTTGTTTCAGCATGAACCACAGTAATGTAATGCTTTTATTCAGTGATGAATTTGAGCAGTATAGTGTTAATCACTCTCACTACCGTATGCCACTTGAATAATCAACAAACCCCAATGATACATGTTCCCAGATCCTGTAGAGTTCCATTTATCACTGACAGAGAGCCTGTTTATTCTCGACATGTCTTATTTGTGCAGAATAAGCGGAGAATTTACTGCATAAATAATGTTAGGTGGGTATCATTTAAACCAAAATACAAGAGATTTGAACCTACTCAGAACCAGATATGTCTGAAAGGGATAAAAGAGGTGGGAAAATGGAACTTCAGCTGTAATCATAAAAATACATTTAATTGACTTATAACTTTCAGGAATGAGCTCATGAACTCTGTAGGGCGGTTCCTACAACTTGTGTAGGTCATCAGATATCCCCATGTTGACAGTCTCTAATGCGGTTCAGAAGAAAGTCTTTCACACAAGTCTTTCACCAGTCTCAGCTTTTATGCTTTATTGTGGGTTTTTTGTATCTTCATTTGCACATCCTTGCCTGCATGTATAAAAATGGTTTCATTGTTTGCACAGTTTTGAGATGGTGGCAAGGCCAGTAAAAGAGGCACCAGATGACAGGACGGGGGCAAAGGTGACAGTGACGCCGCTGCCCACCTCTCACACTGCCTGATGCACAGGGCTGGGCATGCGGATGTACAGTCCCCGTGTCCTCAGCCACCCCACCCTCCAACACAGATCACAGCAGATGCAGGACATCACATTCTATGTATGTTGCTTCTTAATCTCCTACTGAGGTTAGGTTCCAGTCTCCAAACTGGTAGAAGCAGTGAAAATCCAGCTCCACGCTTCTGCCTCCTAGAGATTTAAAACTGCATTTCAAGAAGAAATGATGCAAGATATAATAGTATCTGTCTTAATATTTAAAAGCAGCAAGAGAGGATTATGAAACTTTGGCAAAGTGGAAAAAGTCAGGTAAATTTAGCCAGTTTTACATGTGAGTGAGACATCATCCTGTCAACAGGGAGTATATAACTATACTAAGGTGACCCATTGGACAGAAAACAGCAAAAGATGGACAAATACTGAAACAACATGTTTGTATCACCAAAATCTCTCCAAGCATCTGATTCAGGTATTGCCTTTAATGAGCATAAATCAGGTATTTGGTAATCCCTCAGCATCTGTAACTCCTATATTTCTTTATGCCAAATATTTTCTGAGGTGAAAGCTGGTACAAAATCTCAAACTTTCTATGTCTGAATCATGCTACAAGCATAACAAGGTTCCTTGCAGTTAATGAAAAGGTAGAACTATAGAAACATGACCAGCCTATGAAGGGGCAGTACTGTACTCCATAGTTTTACTGAAAAGTCCTTCAAATGGTCTTGAAGAAGTCTTTCTGCAAGCTCTGCAGCCCAACCTGGGACAAAGTAGTTCATCCTGCCACAGATAAACAACTTTATTTAGAAATTTGAGGGCTATTAAACAAGGTGAATTTCCCTAGTGGATCAGCACAAATTTATTAATCCAGGTGTTACTCTAATTGTGATTCATTGGGGATAGAAACTCTGTTCAATGGTCCTCAAACTTGCACTTCCATTTAGTGCTGTGCTCGAAGTGCAGCACAGGGAGCTGCAAGCTGCCTTAAAATCCTTCATGTTTCCTTATATTTTGCCATTATTTGTACTTAATTGTTTTAGCAATTCTGTAGCAATTGTTGCAACAATTCTGGTTTCATTTGTCTAGTTAAAAAAAGATTTTTCAGTCAGGTTTGCTGCTCTGCTGTCTTCTACCTGCAGTATTATATTTATCATTTTTCGGTCATAAAACAGTAGTTAAAAAGAGGAAAATCAACACTCCATCACAAAACAGTACTAGGACAGACCTCAGTCAGTTAGTGCAGACTTTACTATCACAGACAAACATGTAACACTAATCCCACCGCACTTGAAAACCACATTTCCTATTCCGTCCTTCACAGTGGAAGACTGTTTTAAAAACCCATCCCTCTCTAAGCATCTTGTCTGAGTTCCCGGCTATGACTTTCTTACCATGCTGTTGACTCATTATAGCCTATATCTTCACCCTTTTAACAGTCTTTTTTTTTCCCCCTGCTCTTCTCTGCCATGCCAATGAAGATGGTCAAAGTGGTCACTTTCAAAAGCATCCTAAAATGCCACTTTACAGCAACGAACCTGCAAAACCTGCAAAAAAAAAAAAGCCCACAGACAACACAGATATCACAGAACATGATTACTCAGTGTGATACTGCTTCATATGTGTACAGTGACAAAGTGATTCAATGTCTTATTTTCCACATATGTGGAAAATGTTTGAGAAAATGGTGTTCAAGGGAGAAGTACATGGATCTACCATGCATATGCATACAGATATTTAAACTAAATTAGAGGGGCACACAAAGTATATGACAATTCTGCTCCGTTGGCATCACCTGTACAATGCTGCACATCCTACAGCACCATGGAAATGTCAAGCTTGGAAAAGTCCAGTTGGACACAAGCATTTACCCAGTCAGCTGCAGAAATCAGGCTACTGAATAAACAGATGCATTCATAATAGTGGCCTATTTCTCACCATCCGTTTACCTCTGAAGCACTGTGTCTATGGGTTTAATTTTATTTGCTGAAATCATTAACAGGGAAATATCTGTATCTGGAATGTGCATGAGGTAAAGAAAGACAGAGATTTAGCATCAGTGTGTTAAAGATAAGGAGCTATCACATCTTTAACACCACCTCTCACTCTACTTGAATCTGTTCAACATAGCTGTAACTTGCTGCTGTTGAGAATACACTTCCAGATGTAGATGTTTTGAGTCTCCAACACAATTTTCCCTGGCTCAAATGGGAAGTTTATTTCAGTATTATACTTGTCACTCTCAATGATTCATCTATATTGCTTAAATGAGCTGCGTAGGAAATTTATTAAGAGTACAGACATACCTACCTAGGTTCAGCTCTACAAACAAGGCAAGGAAAACTAGTGTTCTATGATGAAATAACCACATGATACTGTAATGTAAAATCTCCCGTATCAATGCACTTAACTCACTGTGTAATAAGGGACTCCAGCTCTCTGTACTTTCAAGCAGGTTAACACTTTCCGGTACTAGTTTCCTTTATGTTTGCTTTAAAGTTGCTAATACATCATGAATACACCACAGAGTGAACTCTAATTTAATTCCTGGAAATTTTCCAAAGATATCCCCCCTCACCTTTTCTCTTCGGTTTGCTAGAAAAAAAAAAAGGTTGGTATGAAGTATCAGATCAAAACTGGCAGACTTAAATTTCATCATAAATCATATTTGATGCAGTTCATTTTGGTATCACCAAGAAAAGGAAACATCTTGCAATCATTTGTTTCCTCTAGCAACAGCCAAGATCACAAATCATTACGATTCTCTTGAATACAGTAGGGCTTGACATGTTTTCAGAGGTCAAAGATTAATTGATTATATTTTGGTGTGGTGGCTCTGGAATGACTAGAAGTGACCGAAGCATGCAGGCTAAGATGAGAAACACAAAACATTCATTGCCCAAAATTGCCCACAGCCTCCCATAAATAAACACGAAGGCAGAGCCAGGCAGCAACTGCTAGCTCTGAACTGTGTCCAGCTGTAGGGTGTTTGGTCTTCCATATCAGCCATGTGTGGATGAAACAAGTAAGGGAAAAAATTGTGGAGAAAGCAGCAAGGTGTAACAGGAGATCTTTGCCAACTTTGCCCTGGGCTGCATCAAAAGCAGTGTGGCCAGCAGGCTGGGGAGATGATTCTCCCCCTCTACTCTGCTCTTGTGAGACCCTACCTGGAGTACTTGTGTCCAGCTCTGGGGTCCCCAGAACAGGAAAGACATGGACATGTTCAAGAGGTCCAGAGGAGGCCAAAGATGACCACAGGGTTGGAATACCTCTCCTATGACGGCAGATTGAGAAAGTTGAGGTTGTTCAGCCTGGAGAAGAGAAGGGTCTGGGGAGACCTTAGGGCACCTTCCAGTACATAAAAGGGGCTAAAAGAGACCTGGAGAGGGACTTCTGACAAGGGCGTAGAGTGATAGGACAAGGGGGAATGGTCTTAAACAGAAAGACGGCACGTTTAGATTAGATACTAGAATGAAATTCTTTACTGTGAGGGTGGAGAGGCACTGGAACAGGTTGCCCAGAGAATCGGTGGATGCTCCTTTTCTGGAAGTGTTCAAGGTCAGGCTGGATGGGGCTTTGAGTATCCTGGTCTGGTGGAAGGTGTCCTTGCCTGTGGCATGAGGGCTGGACCTAGATGATCTTTAATGTCTCTTTCAACCCAAACTTTCCTGTTATTTTGTGAAACCACTTGCCTAAAGCACATCTGTGATGATTGCTGCAGTCTCCACTCAGTCAGCCATGTATCCCATTTGCCAGCAGATCAGTGGCCTCAGACTCCAGCTGATAACCACTTATTCTGCTTCATCTCTCATAGTTATCCGAAAGCAAGGACAGACCAGAGGGCTCTCTTACCTCTTTGAAGAGTTTGGGGATTTAGAAGGATTTGCGAAACATGAAACACTGTTGAGTTCAGCCCACAGCCTTAGCATCACTGACTCCATCAGATTAAAAAAATAAATAATTTTTTCTAAAAGTGGCTTGTGGTTTGATACATGGTTCCCCAAAGTCTAGGAAGAGGAAGATATTTTCAGAGGAGCTTACAAATTCATATGTAAAATTAGAAAGCCGGAGAGCCTCAACAGAGGAAGAGAGAAATAGGGAAAGACTGTGACAACTGAAAGTAAAATGAGACATATGATTTTTTAATAATGTAAGATTGCCTTTTTAATTAATTTGTTTGCATACAAATCCCCAAAATCCCTATTGCAGGGGGAGGTTTTAATTGGCAATTTTTGCTGTTTTTATTTCTTTGTACTTGATAAGGAAATGAGTAGGGATTTTATTGGAACTACATTTTAGTTATATCTTTTTATGAAGATCGAAAGGAGTTTTCTAAGCCTGAAACAGCTCACAAAGAGAGTCAGTCATGTGCTCATAGCTCCTGCAAGGAAGTCTAAATGAAATGTCTTTATACAATATTAGCTAGTAAAGAAATTTCATTCAACTGTTTCCACTTTCCATCATGAAAAATCTCCCAAAAAATTAGAGGTAAAAAATCTTACCCACTTACACCATTCTCTTAAAGTGCAAGTATTAGAAATTAGGGGGAAAATTCCTACTTCTCCTTGTCATATTCTCTGTAATCTTCTAGATAATATATGAGTGAAGACATTCACTTTCAATTTGCACACCAGCCAGAAGTTATAGCTGGACTCTAATCACATATTGCTGCAAAATTTTAGATATATTTTACTTTTATTAGTCACATATTGTGCTCCTTTAGAAAGTTACACTAGTTTACTAACACTTCAGGATCCTACTAAAGATTCATGCAAGACCAAGGATGGAAGGGAAAAACCTGCTTTGCCTTCAACTTAAAGGAAAAAAAAACAGAAGTGGAAGAAATTGATCCTGTTTTGAACATTTTTCACCACAGCTCAGATGAAAAGTTTGATGCCACTGTGAGTGCTGTAATATTAATGATTCACTACAACACATATTTTTTTTGTTATGCTACTTTAAACTAAAAACTTTTAATTTCCTAATCAAATTTACTATCACTGCAAAACCTAAACATCAATAGCTCTATTCAAATCTCAACTAAATGAGGTTTAACATCAAAAAATTTGAGAGCTTCATTAAATATTAATTTAATGTGGGGGGGTTTCCAGATTAATTTCAGATTAATTTGCATACAGGTATTTGTGTAGCTCAAGCAGTATCTTTCCTTTCTGTCATTTCCGTCATCTGATGGACGGTGGAAAGAAGAAAATGTATAGGGAAGATGTACAGTGATAAAGTAAGTTGAGGAAGATTTAATTACAGACTGTTATTACATATTCTGCCCTGGCAAGCATGCAAAAGGTAAGAGAGCAACATAAATTTGCTAATGACTAGAGTGATAGAAGATACTGGAACATCTTAGATAAATAAAGTGGGCAGTTTGAAATAGCAGAGCAAGGTACATGACTATTAATGCTACTGCATTCTCTTCTGAAGTTTAAAAATGGTCTGACAACATAGGATGCTTTATGCACATCAAATGAATTGAATATTTCTACTAGCACAGTTAAAAATACATAAGAAATTTCAGAAAGTGGGTTTATGGGTGTCTGAGGGAAATCACCACAGATGGGTATGGGAATTCTGAACTGTTTTGAAAATTGCTAACACTTGCAAAATACTAGCTGAAAGAAAACAGAAAAATATTCTTGCAGCTCCCAGCATAATCATTTATTTATTAGGGACATGGCATTTGTGTTTGGAACTTTTTCATATGTTTCCAATAGAGTATGTCTACAGGGAGTAGTTAGAATGAAGTAAGTTAGGGCTGAACATATAATACAGTACAATTCAGATCCAGAATCTTACTAATTATTTGTTTGAGGGCCCTGTAAATCTGATCTCCATGCCACGACTTGGATTTCCATTGGTAGCAATAAAACCCAAACTCACTTGTGGGGAAGTTTCTTTTGTGTCACTTGCCCTCTTGCATGTTCCTACAATGCAACCTGTTAGAATTCTGCCAGGTGCTTCATAGCTGGTCTTCTAGAACTTGTTAAGCACTTCACGTCCCCATAGCAGGTAAATGGACTTATTATTGACATATGTTGCAAAAGACATCATAATTGCCCAAGAATGATAACGAAATGAGTGCTCTGACCATTGGAGATGTCAGGGATGGGCACCACTCTAGTGGTGGCCTTGAGCCTCCTGTACAGAATCTTGGTGTGATGGGGATCCTCCATGCTTGGACGTCACCACTCACTTCTTCCCCAGCATCTTCAAGATCAGGGCATAAAGTAGAGCAACAGCTGCAGCCCAGAGAGCCACATCATCACTTCCATATGAGGATACTGCAGACATAATACCAAGGGCACAGGAGGGAGCTCTCTCAAGAGGAGACATTATGGTTTGCCCCTGAAGAAAAGTCAATCCTGTGTGGAAGGAACAATGGCTTAAATCACCGACTGCCAAGAAAAAAGTTGTTTTGATTGGGGGTTACAAGAGATGAGCATAAAGCAAAAATCATTAAATAGCTAGTGCAGGGTGGTAGCCACAGCAAAACAATCTGCTAAAAATGGAATTCAAGATAAATCATTCTTACCATTGTACCCTACGAGCTATCTCATCATAGCTCACAAAATAAAACATTGTCAATTTGAGTAACGATAAAACAAACAATGAAATCGTACCACAATATTGACAAAATGTAAGATAATCAACAAACTATTAGAATGGGCCTGTTGACTCAAGCAAATGGAATGTAGTAGAACAGCTGTTCACTTTATCCTGCCCATAAAGGAAAACCTTGGTGACTCATTGAGGGCTTTATAAATTACTGGCTTCTTTTTTTCCCCTTCCCTGATATAAATAGAATTCTTCAGTCCTGTCTCCTGTGTCCAGCCTGCACCTATCTCACCTCTGCTTGCAATAGCAAGTGCTGTTAAATACTTCCTACCTTCCACAAGGAATTCAGATAAGAAAATCACTAATCCATTTTCAAGATTGTTAGCAGTGAGTTAAGTGATTTAGCTTCCACCAATGGGCAAAAAAGAGCCTAAGAGCTTTTGGGAGCCTTTTCAGCTTCCACATCAAAATGTAAAGAGGTCCAGCGGGAACAGAAATGAGGTTTCGTTGACTGATGCCAGAAAATATTCTTATTTGTGTTTTCAGGAAGATGGTATGGTAATCAGCATGACTTAGGGGAAACTACAGCCCAAAGAGTCAATTCTAGATCATTGCAATGATCTCAATCATAATTTTTCCTCATTCAGGAACTTGAAAAAAATACAGACATTGTAGACCAAAACAGATGCTTAGAGGCACTCCTTAGGGACTACGGACTTTCTAGATTATTTTTTAGAATTGAGTCACAACATGGTGCAAAGACATTTATTTCCCCAACGACTTGCACTTTCTAGAATAAAAAAAAAATGTTGTTTTTATCATTCGTCTCACTACTAAAATGACGTTTAGTATGCTATGTGCAAAAACACTCAATCTCTAAGACACTGCACAGCAAAATAGAATATATCTAAATTGTTCCATCATTGAGATTCTAAAATACTAGCCAAGGTTGGAAAATTAAACTAGAGGAATTCATTTAAATAAGCATGACTGCTTTAATTTTTGATGGCTGATACTGAGTAGAACAGTGAAGATCAAGCCCAGAAAAAGGCAAGGACCCAGCCCTACCATTTGAGAACACTGCTTTGAGATTTAGGCCAGCAGCTTGCATGGGGAGCTGTGAAGCAAATCTAACATTTTACAAATTAAGGGTTTGGGGAGAAACTAAGAGATGAAAAAAACCCACAAAAAATCACCTCATAGAGCATTGTAGCTCATCAAGTAACTGAAAAGGGAGAAAATTCTGCCAGTGTAGGATTTAAAAAAAAAATCCCAAAAACCCAAACCAAACAGCTCAAACAAAGATTAAAATCAAAATACTTTAGTGAATTTTTTTAATAGTGTATGTAACATTTATAAATGTTCATAAATGTTTATAAATGTTCAGCACGTGCAAACAGTGCATTGTTGTGTGTCAGCTCATGCACTAAGCTGCTGCAAGGCTCAGGTGAGATTCTTCATCAGGTAGGAGCAGCCAGCTCAGCTGTGAAAGATGTCATGTCATCTTCAGAGCTTCACCCTTCCAGCCATAGCCAGGGTCTGCTGCTGCCACGAACAGGTCAGACTCACCAGTCCAAGGTAACAAATCCTTTTTCCCTGGAAAACAGAGGTCATATCCAGCAGGTAATTTCCAGGAGTTTTGGAAGCCAGGCTGGGCTCCACCAGCACGGAAGCTGGGTGGCCGACTGGCATGTTGCCAGTGGCCAGCCGGGACCATCCGTCTGGCAGTTGCTAAGAGACAGCACATGCCAACGTGGGTTGAACGGGAGCCCGCTGAAACGACAGGGCTGCAGGATGGAATGGCTCACACCCGGAATACCAACTCCTGGCATCCTTTTTCTGAGCTCCCCACTGGCTCCTTAGCGTGGTGGGAGCTGGTTTTGATTGGGGAGGCCTTTCTGTGAGCAGCAGCAACTTTGCCAATTCTCCCCAGTCCTGCTTCATAACATTTATTGATAATAGCAATGTGTTAATTATAGGAGACTCGCTCACGGACTGCGTATCCAGCAGGAAGGAACACATTGCGGTACAAAATGTTCCTCTCGCACCAACACGCACCCACCCACCCGCCCACCTATTTTCCTTCCATTTGAATTGCTTTCCACTTGTCTCTCAGTATTGCCACTTCTCCTTTGTGTTTGCCAAGGAACCAGGGCTAGTCGGATGGCAGAACAAGTCCTCCAGACGAAACCATCATATTCAGCTCCCCAAGAGTTCTCCAACGTAAGAGTGCCGGGAAACAGTCAGGCAGCTCAGAGAGACCTCATGAAACTCAAGTGTTCCTCGGACTTCAGTCTCAAGGTTGGTCCTCAAAGATAAACCAGAAACATTTTATTTCAAATATTTCAAGCATGCCAACAAGAAGTCCTCTTGTCCACTCCATTCAGCAGACACATTGATATATGCCACAATTGCTTGCAGAATAAGCATCAATATCATTCTCTTACAAAGATCTTTGCAACTGCTGCAGATTTTAGTGAAGAGTGTTTCTGAGTTTTTAAACTCATTCACAAACATGTGCTAGTGCCTACTGCAAAATACCTGTTTGGAAAGCAAACTGCAACAGTGGAAAAGGAGATAAATAAAGTGAAAACAGTATTTTAAAATTTCTGTATACTATTCAATACATAGTTTACTGCTGATCAAAATAATATCTTTGGGATATTTCCCTACCATTAAATTTTATGCAACTACTATTTTTTCTAAGATGCTATGTGTCTTACTTCAGCAAAAACTTAAAATACACAAAACTTAAAATACAGAGTCTTAAAACAGATATAATAGACATTCCATTAACAAACTTCTGTTAATATATCTGCATAATCACACATAATTCACATGAGACTATCCAAAAATAAGTCTTCCTAGGAGCTAATCTCTCACTCACATACTCAATCATTTTTTAGATTGTTTAAAAGCCTACAAGATAGAAGTTTTAAGAGCTTTAATAAGCATTTTTGCCAGTGTAATAAAATACATTTTCTGGGTTGCATATCATCTTATAAAATCAAACTTTAAAAATACAAACTAAATGTCCAGGCCTGCAGTTCTTTATCAGAGCAGAATCACTGAGATAAACTAAACGTTGCAGTGGCAACGAGGCAACAGAATGGACTGTTCAAATCTTATGAAGGCTTGCCCTGAAAACACATTCTTTTCCAACATTATAGAGACACAATCTTTAATTCACCCTTGGTTTGGCAACTTCTCCCAGTGGGGAGAGTTATAGAAAAAATGACAGTGCAATAAGGACACAGTGGCAGCTTTATTTCTGATTTCACCGGTTTTTGTCAGTTTTTGTTACAATATTAAAATTATTTAAATCTGGGGTTAGTTTTTCTGTGAAGCAGACAGGCTATTGACACTGTGTGACATGGGTGACTGGGGGAGATTTTGTATGTCACAATATATTTGTGCTTTGGCTGTTCTACCTATAGATAGATCTGTTTTTAAAAGCTTCAGTTTATGCTATGTTCCTGCAGGCCATTTCTTTTAGTTGATGAAGCAAATAATGGGGTTTTTTGGCTTTTTTAACACAGCTTTTAAAGGATTGTCAGAGGAGGGCTGACGAGGGGTTAAGAATTTCTATTTGAAGTTGTACAGAATTACTAACTAATGAGTTGATTTCTTTGATGGGTCTTTTATATTTGGCTGCAGCTGTACAAGAATCAGCCACAAAGGGATCTTGATTTTGTTCATCGTTAATTCCAACTCAACAGATGAAGTCTGGCTATCATTGTCACCTTCTCACTTCATCTTTGTATTATGTGAAGCTCATGTACTCAATTAACAATCTGATTAGCAGGTTCTTATATTCTTCAAGTAGCTTTCTTTTTTACTGCCAACATACCAGGTCCTTCAAGCAGGATTTAAACCCATAATACTTTTTTGGCTATGACGTAATTTATAATGTTAGCATTTAAGATACTGAAGCACACAGGCCAGCAGGGGAACATAGTAATGAACTTAAGAAATATATTAAGAATCACAAAGATTTAGAGAGAGTTATTTCACTAAATCCATAGTGAATCAATCTTTTTTTCCTCCTTTGTACAGAAGCAATGCCTAATGAGGATTTTAGTTTTGCCACTTTTGTTTAAATTATTAAGGTCTTACGGAGCCAAAACAGAACAAGAAAGAGCTGATGTTCTGGACTCTGGTGCAAGTTTAAATCATGCTCTGGACTGGAAACAGGTGCTGATGACTGCTTCACTACAAAAACATGACACAATCTTCTTGGCCCCTCTTTTCCAATCTGAACCTGGAATCATTGTTTCAGAAAGTCAGACCAAATGGAAACAATGAGGCAATGGCTGAACTTGACATGGTCTAGAGCTTTACTTAAAATTTGCCTGTTCTAGAAATAAGAGTAAATATCTGAATATTAAATAGCATTTTGTTGGTATTTAAAAATTATGTCAGACTTGTACGTGGAAGAGGTACACTTGGCCAGAGGGAATATGCATGAAAGTATTTGGGTTCCCTTTTTAATCACACTTAGCCACAGACAGAATCAGCAGCAAATGCACAAAAGATGTCTATGATTTTTTTAAACCAAGTTATCTTATTGCAAACACTCAAAGAAAAAAAAGACAAAAGCATGGGAGTGAAATCCATTGCATTTACAACTTAATTTACAATGATGTGTTAATGTTTATGTTTATGTTTTTCTATATCATATCTAGCAAGTACAAATAGAACTACTCAATTTCTTTTCTCTGATTAGCTGAAATTTTTGCATCTGCTAAATTCTGCAAATATTCAGAAGCTCCTGTTTGTTTGATCACTCCTGCAAAATAACACAGAATAAGTATGAAATTTCTCTCTATTCCCTTTGTAACATCATCATGTTCCCATAGCACATAATGAGGGTCCCATGCTACACAAGTGTCTACAAGTTTAAATTCACAAAATTTTAAATACAGCACAGTGAAAGCAGCCCCTGTCCTCTGGAATAGGCCATTGAGATATGATGCTAGGCTGGACCCTGCATGCTTCAGAGGATGCTGTATTCCTTGGAGAAACGTGAAATGACAAGCCTTTCTAGAAATATAAAGGTGAAAAGAAATCATAGATTTTCAAGGAAACACTAGCACTTTTATTACTGCTTCTAAAAGTTTATATAATACTTTGCACTTGAATAGCACTCTCTACTCAGTGATCCCAAAATCCTTTGTAGTAGTGTATTTCACTTTGTGACAGCCCAAAGAGATAGGCAAATAACACCATCTCCTTTATATAAATTGGTCAGTGAGTCTGAGAAAGTTAAGCACCTAATTCAAAGCCCATTAAAGCAAATGAAAAGACTCCCAACAGGCTTTTGGTCAGTTGTTAATGAGACATCTCAGGTCATACAAAAAATTTGTGACAGAGAGCAGAACTCAAGTGTCCTTATTCCAATTCATGCGTCTTAGGTAGACATCATCCACCTTCCATATAAAAAAGATTTTTCAAAGGGCAGATTTGTGGCTGTCATAGTAGAGTGTCAAACCTGTAAGGTGATATTATACCTATTAAAAAATAGCTACACAGCAGAAGGTCCCAGGTGGGCAAAGAGGGGTCTCTCAATGAACAGCTATCCAAATCACAGTTCCAGGAAATTAAGGCCATATTTCAGACCAAAGTGACCCAAGTGTGTGCTGACCATTTTTATAAGTACAGGAAATCTTCACCAACTGAAGCATGGAGAAATAAGAGGAGAATAATAATCCGATGGGAGGGGGTAAAGGCAGCATAGCCAGACAATTCTTAGAGATTTCCCGTGACAGAACAAGAGGCAATGAACAGATTGAAATGCAATAAATTATATTTAAACACAGGAATTTATTTTTTTACTGTCAGAGTAGTCAAACAGTGGCACAAGTTGCCCAGAGAGGCTCTGGAGTCTCCATGCTTTGAGTTAATCAAAAAACAACCGGACAGAACCCTGAACACCTTGCACTGACCACACTCGTTCAGGGTAGTTGGATTAAATGACCTGCAGAACTAACATTATGATCAAGAAAATCAGCTGTACCTAAGGCAGAAGAAATCATCCTGGGCTGCTCAAAGTTAAGCGTGGTGTGCAGTGGCAGAAATCCTTGCAACCAGTTTACAACCACAATAAGTAGTTTTAAAGAAGATGCTTCCTCCTCTGCTGACCTCTGAGTTCTCCATGCACCTCACACTGGTCCTCCAGGTGCACCAGTGGCCATGACACTGCAGTGACTGCTGGGGAGCAGGGGGCATCCAGGAGTACTGCAGTGCTGTAATTGAGAGACACTGGTGTTTAGAGATCCACCATTCCTGGAGTGACGAATGTATTGCTCAATCCAGCTACAGTGAAATAGCTCTCCACTCAACCATTTTTCATAACATTCAAAATGGAAAACTTTTTCAGATCATCATTTGAGAGACAGGTAAAGAAATGGTGGGGGATTAGGAGCAGGAAATACCTTATATTTAATCTGCCTACACTTTAACTGGACAGGTTTGTCTCTCTCTTTACAAATTCTGAAAGACCTGCTTTGATGGCTTTTATCTTCCTGTATATCTTGCTTCTCAAGACACATTTTTCAGGAAAAAAATCTTTTTTCATAGCATGCATTCCCTTTATTGAAAACCTTTTAAGTTAGGTTAACTAGGTACCAGGAACCTAGACAAGTTCACGCTTTATTTCCAAAACTTGTCTAGTTCTTTCTCTCTGAGAGACAGAATCAGTTCATTCCTTTGGGCATACAAATGTCCTTCATGAAACTGTGGAGCCTCTGTAGTGACAAAGCAGCTTGTAGTCACTGCAATTATTCTTAAGTCCTTTTCTTAGATGTATCCTAATCCTTTCCCTCCTGAATAAAATGTATTTGTTCAGTAGAAGAAGAATCTTTCCTTTCCTACAGTGTCTGACCTAAGTTTACTTTCGTCAGCGTACACCTTGAAAAAAGTAGTCTTTACCCATGAATGAGCATATCCTATATGAGACTTCATAAAACCCATCAATTTTGTATTTTATTTATGAAGAGACTTATTAACTATATAGTTATAAGGAACACATTCCTTAGAAAAGAACTCTGCTGACACTATATCTCTGCAGATATTAGATATGTTATTAAGTTAAGGAGAGATTTCTTTACTAAAAACATGAGCGATTGATATGCTTGCATCTACTTGAAGCTGACTGCAACTATACTACAAAACTCAGCTTTTTGAAAGTCATGCCCCCACCCCTCGTGCATGTTTTAGTCACCACAATCCCATACTGAGTGCTAAAGGTAGAGTTAAGCAACACATTTCCCTGAAATGGCAATGAAGTGCAGCCAAAATAGAGATAATTATTTTAATTAATGGTAATGATTTTAACGGTTGAACATTTTAACTAATTAATTATGATTGATTGCTTGTTACTAATCAGGAATGTGATTCGAAGTTCTAATTGAAAACCTGAGAGCAACGTGCACTAAAATATGATATACTTCTGCAGAGAGAACAGGCATTTATTTTTTACAGGAAACACTTCAAAGTAAAATTCATTTTGACATTTAAGATGGCCAGAAAATAACGTACATCTCCTTCACAGGAGGCTTTTTACCCTCAGACACAGGAATCTGAAAATACCTAGATAACCAACTTGAAAAAAATGGGGTAATCGTTCTGATCTTGTTTGAAATCTGTTTAACCCTCCTGTATTACATCCCTTGTTGTTCCCTGTCAGCATGGCATCACACTGTTGTACTTTAATACACAGGGGAGAAGCTAACTGCATAATATTTATTCAGGATATGAAGTCACTGAAGTGGCTTTATAGATCTGAAGCTGCTCTAAGGATCTCAGTGAGGCATTTATTGAATTAACTAGCCCTGCAATCTATTCACACAGACACAACCTCTCACCAACGCGCTACTCCTGGATTCCTCTAGCCTGCATTGAGGATCACACTAGTAGACCAGCATCTCTGCTACCAAAAAATCTCACATTGCATCTGTACACCTGGTGGCACAGGCAGCACAGTGCCATATGAGGGGATGCTGTTCCCCAGAGCCATAGGGATGTGTGCCAGGGACCAGGGGCTACAGTTTGCCTTCCCACCAGCGGCCAGGACTCTGGGGTAAGTAGTAGGGTTTACAAGTGACCACTACCTGCCACACCACTGCTAACCAGAAGGCTGGGCTGCTCCCAGAGCAGCTGCCGGACCACCACAAATGACAGCAGGATGTATCAAGGAAAACCAACCTCAGCACGAGGCTTTCCAGAGATGCCAGGGCTGGCACAGCTGAGCCATCTGTCCTGAGGCTGGGTACCACCATGAGGATGGCTGCACAAGGACTGAGAGCCCTCCATCTAAATTCCTAGACTGCAAGGAGAGGTAATCTAGTGCCACTGGGAACAGTTTGACATTGTTCCTTTTGTGTAAAGGCAGCCTACCTCTGAAAGGTTCAGCCCTGCTCATACAGTTATCCTGGCCTCTTTTTCTCTTCACTTCTCCCAGCTCTGCATTGGATCTAAACATCTCATGGCAGCAGGGCAAGTGATTTCAGCAAGCTGATCTGGCAGATAATTTATCTTTTGGCCAAAAGAGAGACAAAAGCCTCTGTCAACAGCTGCCCACAGTCAATGGCTTAGGTGGAACAGCCAAATGTCAGCACAGAGAGCGATTCACAAGAGGCAGCAGCCCCAGGAACAAACACCTCAAGCTGCGAGCAGGAAACATTGCAGATTGGGAAGGTCAAAATCAGCCCTCTTTCCAGGAGTGGGGCATCAAATGCTGGGCTGAAAACAGATCCTCTCTCAAAACCACAGTCAGAAATCTGTCCCTGCTACCAGTGCTTCCCTGCGATGCAAATCTTAGTAAAGAGATGGTCTGGCCTGGGCAGAAGGCCAGGGAGTAAAGCAAGAGTTGTGGTGCCACCAAAATGTTTACAGAAGAACCATGAAGCTGTTTCACAGTTTTGAGACAGGATTTGTTCCCTTGTTAGCTGATTTTAAAAAAGAAAGTCCCCAAAATACCACTTGTCAACTACTATAAATAAATATTGCAGACATAATACTGCTTTCTTCTTCCAAAAAAATATATGTATGGGTTAGAGACATGTAGAGCTGGATTAAGAGAATGTGACATTTTAAACACAGCCTTGATACTGCTGGTACCAGTGAGATGGCCTGAGGTAGGCAGTGCCCGGTCTGAACTGGTGGTGGTTGTAGCAAGGCAGGATCCAGTCTCACACCAAGTGAGCAACGCCGTGGGACTGCACAACACTGCTTATGGGCAGGCTGACAGCTGGACCAAGAACCACGCAGAGAATTGAGACATGAGGACTCTGGTCACCTTCGTCCTGTAGCCCCCAGCTTTGGGTCTTTGTTGCCTTCTTGTCTCCTTCAGGGGTCTGAGGGTGCCTACCTCCAACTTCAGACAAACCACCGGAAGCACGATTTTAAGACTGTTCTGTCACCCTGAATGTTATTTCAATCTAAATGGATATTTTCATCATAGACTTTCCATGTGTGTTGTGGTGATCAAGCTGTAGTAATATGCCTAAAGTTCTAGATGTTTTAAGTTATCAGGCACTTCAGTGCAGAGCCTGAGAATCCTTGGGCACTTAAATCTAACCCCACACACATGACCAAAACCCAAGTATCTCACCATGACTCAGGCTTAAGCAGTCATTCCACCTGAGCTCCACTTAAAGCTTCCCAAAGCCCAAACATTGTCAGACTGACGCTTAATTACGACTGTAATTACTCCGGGCTTTAGAAGCGTGACTGCTTACACATGCAGGTGCCCCATGCCCATCATGTTGTGCTACCTGGGGACACTGCATTTGAACCCCAAACCCAGCCAGGAATGGCAGCTCAGGAACTGATTCATGGGTGGACCAGACATTCTTGATTTAGCCACAGCAATTTCCATTAAGGGAACGCAGGCAGGAAAAAACTCACTCACCTTAATTTCCCATCATGTACCAGTACCCTGAATTCAGCCCTTGAAGTTGAGAGGGTGGATTCCGTCCCGGACACTACATGTTTATCTGCTCTGTTAAACCATTAAGTTAATCTTGGAACAAAACAAAACAAACAAACAAAATTTTTTTAAAAAATAAAAGGTAGACAGCTTTGCTGATCTAAAGGAGAAGGGAGTCAGTCTCAAAGATGAAACGTCCACCTACCTCTATTTACCTCACAGGAAGAGAGTATTTAGCAACTTGACCATGCAAATATCTTTAAAGATTTTAGCACATTTCTTCCTTAACTAATTGCATAGTAGAGGTATGACTTTTCTTCCACAGCACTCCTATAGCATTCATAGTAGAGCTATTCATTGGTAGAGCTGACTAGCAGACACTAATACACAATAGAGCACTTCAATTTTATCTTCGGGAAGAGACAAACCAGAATGGATTCTTTCCTGACATTATCCCACTCTACCTCCAAGCAGCAAGCTGAGAGAACCATAATTCCAAGGAGCATGGCTGCTAGCTTAAAAAGAGGGGGAAAATGGCAGTGCAGTGTGGAAAGGACTCTGCCCTTCAGTTTGCTACTTGCATGTTGAGCTATTTAGCTGGGAGGAAAAAAAAAAGTCATATTTGCTGATTGCATAAATAAGCCCCAAAGCTGCAGCCCTATGCATTCTGCTCCTTTGAAGGACTGCCGTATCATATTAGCAGTCATCAGAGGAAACCATGCCTAGAAACTTCTCTGAAAGCTGCAGCACTTCAAGAAGGATCAGAAAGAAATGTCACCAGGCAATACTCCCTCTTGCCCCTTTAGCATAATGGCTCAGGAGAGGGAGATTACAACAGGTTTTCATCATGAATATTGTGTGTTTGAGCAAGGAGCAATTTCCTGACAGCTTTGATTCCAAATTTCAACATTATGTCACTTGCTGAAGTATCAGACACATCATTAACCAGCTCTAGCAGGTTTTGTTATGATATGATGAGTCAATATCTGCCTAGAAAATTTAACCCATTTTTCTCTCTCTCACAGATTTTGAACAAGCTCCTGGAAATGCCTTTCTGAACAGCATTTCATCTGAGTCATAAAATACCCTTTGATGGCTTATTATTTACAGAGCACTTGCATGTGCTCATGCCTTTTTCTCTATCATTTCCATGAAGTAGCTCTACACAGGATTCAAGGTATTTTCTAGATTTAGCTTTAATCGTATTCTTTATTTTAGGCTACTGAGCATTATCCTCCCACCCCTAGTTTCAGAAAAAGGGAGGGAGCTGTGATTTCTCGATGACTTCTGCTGGATGGCTGTGGGTTCAGGCCCTCTGATGGGCAGCTGCTGGCATGCACAGCCAGGCCAGACTCCTCTTGCTCTGCTCCTGTTCCTGGACCACCTTTTCTTTCTCATTGCACAGTTTCTGTGCACTAACCCGAATGAAAGGGTTCGACTTGCTGGATAATTCTGTTAATCTAGCAATTGGTATGTGTTGCAATGTGTAGTGCTTTACAAGACTAGGACCTAGGACAGGTGTTTTTTGAAACTCATATATTTTAAGTATGAAAAGGGCTAGCTGAACACAACAACTACTCATGCCCGAAAAAGATACATCAACGTAGCATTAAATCTCCCTAACCTATATTCTTTAAATTCAGTTTCAGCCGGGCTTTATTACAAACCTCTGCTGATCTAGGAGCAGGAAGGCTGTTCAAAACAAGGTCTGCTAAATTATATTTTTCTCACTATCTGTGTTCATTTAGAGCACCTTTTCTATTTCTTTAAAGCTACTACCTCAAACATTTTCATCAAAATATATTTGTCTGTTTAAATGCTCTGGAATGTGCTTAAAGCAATACACTTGGGTTTGTGAAGCTGTCAGCCCAATTTTATTTTCAGCAGGTTAGGATTATTTAGAGAACTGCTTTCCCCTTTCAGAGAGGGTTTGGGGAAGGAAAGCCTGAGAGGATCTTCTCCTGGGAATCTCACCACCATCTTTAAGAGCACCATAGCCTGGGTATGTGTTGAGATAACATTGTGGGTTATGCTCAGAGAGCACGGTCAGTTTTAGACCATTAGTCTTGAGCTTTAATGCTAAATAATTTTGCATAAGAACATACATCTTTTTAAATGAAACTGCCCAAAATCTGAATTGGATATGAATTTAGCTTCAGGTTCTCCCTGATCTTTCTTGTGTTGTTTCTGAATAACACAATTATTCACAAAATGCACCCAAAAATATTTCTTAGTTAGTAGACTGAAATGTCAGTGCAACAAAGCAGGACTTGGGCAAATATTTTTCAAGGTTTTCACATATTTTCTGGCTCCAAATAAAGCTGTTTTTCATCAGCACTGTATCTGCTGTATTTATGAACTTGTTTGCCCTTTCTTCGAAATACAAATCAGAAAAATAGAGCCACAGGTAGTAAAAACACAAAGCCAGTTGTAAGTTGAAACATCAGTTTTACCGATATCAGCTGCTCTCCTAAAAGGTGTTCCAAGCATCTCACCCCTTAAATGAATAGTGAGTAGGAAGTTAGAGGTACAATGAAGGCTCTAGTTCAAAATTTATTCCTGTTAGGTTACACATACATCTGCTATGTTTGTTAATTCTTAATTAATATTTCTAAAAGTAGTTACCTAAATTAGTTTGATTTGCAAAGAGAAACATAATTGCATAGACTTTTTTTTTAAGTTGGCATTCAATATGTCAAGATGTTACAGAAGGGTGAAAAATAGATTAAGATTCAACCTGGTGCCCTTTCTCTCTTACAAAGCTGCCTTGAAATGGGCTTGTTCAATATGGCAGCAGCCAAGATCTCAGGTTTCTATTGAAAACTGCCTTGGAAATGAGGTTCATTCTGCAAGATCCTTGGAAAAAAGGTGGAATGGAGACAGTGGAAAAGCTCTGCATTCACTTGAGCATCAAAGAGATTCAAATTCCTAAGACTGAAGCATTATTTCAGCAAATGACTGGCAACTGAAACAGAAAACAGCAACAGCTTGCTGCTAGCCTCACTAGAAATACTGAAAATTCACCATATTAAAGCTGCCTTTCAGCCTTACCGGTGACTCATTGGTGGAAAAACTGAGGCACAAGGCAGTTTTTGTCATCAGCACCCAGGCCAGGAGGACAAAAACCTTCCCCAGGCTGCTGTCCTGACTTCTTCCAATACAACACTGAATATTTCCATCCTTCTTTCCTCTCCCTGCCCCCACAGGACTTAAAATTGTTTCAGCTGGTACCCAGATTGTCACCAGTTAACTGAAACTGGGTCCCAAAGGTCCAGTGGTAGAAGTCCATGACTGTCAATAGAAAGCCATTTCCATTTTGTTAAACCTAAACTGTGAACTTATTCTGATTTCTTGGGCCTTTGTTTTGTTTTCCTCACAGAATAAAACAATACTGAGAGCCTTTGTAATTTCTGTATAATTTGGAAAATCATCTCTATTAGCCAATTCTCTGATAACTCTATTATTGAGTCAGTAGGATGTCACACACTTAGATCATTTCCTCTAAAATATTCCAGTAAGAAAGAAAAGAAAGCAATGAAAAGAAGGTGAGTTGGAAGGAGAGAGAACTTACTGTGAAGAATGCAGAACTCTCTTTGACTGTTTAATAGATAGGAATGAATGCTGCTGTTTAACTAGATCCAGCCACTGAAATATCTAATTAAAACTGATGTGCTTATTTAGTTTCCAATTCATCACAGGTGGGCCCACATTAATGTGAAAATGAAAGTAAATTACCAGCATTTGGCAATCTCACTGAATGTCATTCACATTATTAGCTCAAATCTCAGAATGCATTTTAAAATATGGTTCATAGGCAATAATGTGCCTGAGAACCAGTGAAACCCGCAAGTGCGAATTCAAACTTTACAGGGGGAGCTGCCGAATAATGCATGTGATGTTCTGTACATAAGTGCCTTTAGGCAGAATGTTCTGGGGGAGTTTCACCCACTTTCCTACCACTAATATCACTTGGGAATGGTTGTTTATATTGGCCCCACTCCTACCCGTCCCCCTCCAGCTAGAAGCTCATAATAACTTCAAGCCATTTAATTGTAACCAGATTTCAGGCTTACACTCAGATCACGGATACCCTGCAGTGTATTCAGCTTCATAAATGCAAAACAGAAAGGGAAAAATAGGCTTGAAAATAACGTGTCTTCTTAAAGTATTTGGGTTTTTTTGGGGGGGTAAATATTATATTTATAAATTTTACCTGTTATATGTGCTTGAGCTGGTTGGAGTAAGAGAAAACAAAAATACATTTGAGCTTGACTGAGAAAATCTCTGCAAATCTTCAAAATTTGTAAGGATGCATTTAAGCCACAAGTTTTGATAAGCTGAATGTTTACCCAGAGCTCAAAGGGGGACTATCCAGAAATATATATATATATATATATATATATATATATATATATATCCCTTCAAACCCAGTTAGTAAGAGTCTACTAAACTGAAACCATTATCTGTCTTCGTTTTTGTTTGGGTCAATGTAACCAACATCTCTTAAAATGAAGTGTTATAATCAGAGACTTCCTTCAGGTGCTCAAAGTCCATGAAATACAGTGATGCCAGGCTTTGGATCACATTTCTCAAGTTCAGAGAACTTTATTTTCTTTAACATTTAATTTATCTCTTTTCTTTAACATTTAATCACAGCATTGTCTTGAGTATTATTGGCAACTTAGAACTCTAACACATGGTTACTATAGTGAAAAGGGCAATTTCTATTTCTATTTCAAGACTTCAAAATAGAGAGTTTTCTTCTGCTGCTTTCAAAACCACCACTTTTCATTTTAGAAAATAATTGTAAAAATATTTTTACTGGATTTGAAAAATACATTTTCAATCTTTTCTTCTTTTAATGGTATTCCCCACTACCCCTTTGCCACTAAAAAGAGGAACTTAAGGGAATTTAATAAAATGTGGGCGGAGATATATAGACACATTTCCTCGCCAATCAATTGTTAATTGCAGCCTGTGGTTTTACTGGAAAAACTGTTTTTCCTTGGCCAAACTCCTATGACAAGGCACTGCAGCCCCTTACAAGCACCATTTTAAACACCGTCTCCCATTATCAAACACAACAAAATATTCACAAGACCTGTATTGCAAAGCAAACCAGGCTACTAAATCTCATTTTTTTTTAGACAGGGAAAATGATGAAAGGCATAAGGTGAGCAAGAACACACAAAGGAAGAGAAAGGAAAGGGAAGGGAAGAGAGAGAAAAGGGCTAAGAATAAAAAGAGTGTGCCAAAGAGAAATCAGCAGAACCTTAGTTTAAGGAGAGAAAGAAAAAAATATACAAACAAGATTGTTCCATCATCTAAATAGACTGGGAAAAAAAACCACTATGTGGTTTTAAAAGCAAAGAAATGAAGGAAAGACATAAAATCAGCAGATTATCCAAGGGATGTGGTGGCCCACCATTCTGTGTTTGACAATGTAAAACTGATCTCAAGCTGATGAGCTGCTAGCCAAGCCCTTCCGAGTGCAAGGTGAGAGCATCCTCCAGCCCACCCAGGAAGTGCAGTGGGATGCTGCCAGTCTCCCAGCAGGGTGAGGAAAGGACACCAACATCCCTAGGAATGCTGACTGGACAGTAGCTGGGGATCAGGCTTTCTGCCTCCACCATACCACAGACTGTCCTTTCAAGGGCTCATTTGCCGTACATGTAAGGAGAGGAGGAGTAAGGCCAAGAAACTGGTGGGAAATAATAGGAAAGAAGCGCTGTAGTTTGATGAGGATAATAACCTTTTTAACTGGTGTCCTATCATATTAGTTTCCCCATGAAATTATTTAAAACAGCAGGGAATCAAACATCCCCACATTATTAACCTCTAGCTCGAGCTTATTGAAGAAAATCAGGCAGATATTTTATGGGTGGCTTCCCAGACGATGCCACACAGCGCGGTGAGGACCACGGGACCAGGCGCTCATGCTGATGAGGACATCCCTCTGTGTCCCAGCTCTGGTGGGCTGTTTGCCACCCCCATGCAAGCCCAGGCTTCCCAACAGCCACCACCACTCATTGCTCCCTGTCCCACTCTGACCAGCTGCTCAGGGCACGAGGTTTCCCTATCAGCTCTGGGAAGGCAAATAACCACAAGCAAGTGAAATCCACAAAAGCAAAGTGGATGCTATGAATCACAACACAACGCCAGGATGACCCCGGACCTGGCTGTCCGTCCACACTGCTCAATTAATTCAGCTCTTAATGGGGCATTTGAATACAGCTTTTTAGATGAAAGCTAGCCTTGTGCTAAACAATTCAGGGGAAATATTTTTAAAACCAAATGAAGACAATTTATGAAAAAAAGCAAAAGTTTCAATCCAGAAACTTGCCAAGCTGGGAAACCAAAGCATTGCATCATCTTTCTTACGTCACTTACATATCTTCCAATGTGTGACAAAAGAAATTTAAAAAGTAGCCACCTTCAAAAGCAGTTCTTAGATAAGTCTGTGAATTTATATCTTCTACAGACAGAGCTGAATCATCTGAATGATAGGCTCTTCCTACTTATTCACAAATTGTGTTGGGCAATAATTTAGCACCTTTGTTTTTAATTGTAGTCCTCCCTCAGAGCAGTACATTGCTTGGCTGGGGATCCACTGCTGGGTTTTGTGTTTAAACATTCTATTTTACTTAAATGCTTTGTAGGAAATATTTTTTTTCTGTTGCCAAAAATTCTTTTCTTTATTCCCAGCAAAACTCATATGACTGTCTATTTTTCAAACACTTATGCTTATTGACTAAACCTGCACTTTTGTAAAATACTAAGGAATTTAGTACAACAGAAAGTCATTGAAATGCTACTTTGAAATATTTAAACCTTCAGAGGGCAGGTTCAGTTTTTAAAGGTTTATTTTTGACATTCGTGAAGATATACATACATAAATAATTGGTAGCACTGAATTCCAGCACTGGAAATGCAGCGAAGGACCTTGGCGGCACCACAACGAACAGCTGCTTGTGACGAGCCTGCCTTCCCAAACACCCAGAGGAAGGTAGGGAGCGCTGAAGTGTTGGCTGAATATTCAAAAACATTGCAAAGAATAAACCTCACCATAAAGCAAAATGTGAGGAACACACTTCTGTTCCTAACACCCCTTGGGCAACACTGCAGGAAGGACCTGGCTGTACATTTTACACCTCTGCTGTGTGCCCGTACAAACATGCTCTTCTGAAAAACAAACAAAAAGAGACTTATTACTATTTCAGTGACTCTGAAATAGCACTGGCATCCCACAGAAAGAAGTATTTCCCATGTACAGCATGGCACAATCATCTCGCTGCACGGCGGGAGGTATTTGCCATCTCCTGAAGTGTCACTTATTAGCCCTGGTGGGACTACAACTGGCAAAACAACAGGATGACTCCTGCATGATCAGCCCGATGGTTCGAAGGTGCTGGGGCGAGATGAGTGAGCAACTTCCCATAGCAAATGCAGTTTAGCATTTAAATGAGAAGGGCAGGAGAGTTTTATGGCGATGTAGGGTCGTTTCTGAGAGGTGCCTTATTGATCACCTTCGAGCAAAGAGATGCCTGTCAAGAACAAGGACTGTCGCTACGTCTGGGTCTGCATGCACACGCCATAATAAAGACCCATTCCTCCACAGAGATTTTACAAGCCAGGTTTATGACCAGACAACATACAGATGTAATACACAAACACAGAGGAAGAGAGGAAAGGAGATAACAGTAAAATGAGCATGCATTTTTCATAATAGGCAGTAATTTCATGGCTTAATTTAATCAGTGGTCTAACTTAGTGCAGCACCTTGCTTTTCTCCTGTACTCATAAGTTTTAAGGCCTCATTAACATAGGATGTGTATGGAATATTTAATGGCATCTTATTCCATTTTAAGTAGTGGCCTCAACAGAAAGTATTTACCAACCATCATTTTAAGAGGTAGGTGAGGTGTTCTGCAATAATTTACATTTTCTGTAGTAAGAAGAGTGTATGAGTGCTGAATTTTGGACTCTGCTATGTAGCAAGTGCAAGCCAAGGCTTTTAAGGATATCCACAGCACTGTATTGCCTGACTTCCACTTACCTCTGGAAAGAGCTTTGAGAACTGATAGCAAAAGAAGATGTTTCAGCACCATAAGTTATTAAGTGTTGTTGTAATAAAACCTTTGCCACAGACAAGAGGAAAGCGCTATATCAGTTTAAAAGGTTAAGTTAAGCCCTAATCCCGAAAATGCAGTTTTTGCTAGGGATGAGTGCTCGCCATTGTCCTGGGTTGCAGCGTATTCTATTACCATCTTCAGGAGCTGTTAAAACCAGGTGGGGCTGTGTCCCTTGCCTCCTCTCTCTGGATTATCTTCTGTTAATGGGCCAGCTGTCGAAACCAGGTGGGGCAGGGTTCCTTATCTCTCCCATGACCCATCCTCCCTCTCGGGGGGATATCTCCTGTTAATGGGCCATCTAGTCTCACCACATGACTGACAAAATTACATCCTCCCATTGTGAGATGCTCTGCCCAGAGGGAGGAACCAAGCATCCCATCCTGGATATAAGCTAAGATTTCGAACACCAGAAGCAGCCCTTACCTACTGGATTCCCAGAGGACAAGAGCTACCACTGGACCTTCAGGTGAAGACCAGACCTTTTCTACAGGATCACAGCTTCAACAGAACCCTGGAGGACCGCAGCCACCATTTTATTGGACTGCTACCAACACCCTGGCTGACAGGGTGTCAGGTTGTATCCTGACTCTGTCAGTGGTTTCTTTTTGTACTATTGCATTTATTTTAGTTTTTCCTATTAAATTGTACTTCTGACTTGGAGTTTCTCACTGGTTTTGCTTTCAAACCAGCACAGCCATGTGTCGTTGTTTTCTGGGGAAAATCAGGCTATGCGTGACTTGGCAATAAGTCATTAATATATACATGAATATATGTACAAGATGAGAGGCAATAGCCTTTTATGTTTGTACGCCGTCACTATTCCTACTCTTACCTTCTGTGCAAAGATCTCAGGCTTATCTGCACAGGCCTGGCCGAGAGACTACCTATGGATATATATGACCACGCACCTTTAAATTCGTTTCAGAAGATTACATAACACATAAAGAATTTTTTAGTAGCTATCTTGATAGGCCCACAAGGCCCTTAAATAGCAGAGGAGGAACAATCATCCTCCTACCTGTGTTGAGACCAAAATATACACTTGTGCTACCAGAATTGATTTGGATATAATTGAAATTCATCATGCAGGTTCAAGATTTAGAGAAATTGGAGCAGACTCAACTCTAGTGCCAGCTGAATAGGGCAGCAGAGTTAAAGGAGAAGCTAATTTGGCCCAATTATTTTAATGTGAATTTACTGGTCTTGAAAGACACTGCATTAATGATAGCACTTTATTTATCCCAAAGAATACAACATGAGTGACACAGAGGCTCCAGGGAAAGTGTTTGCATCCCCTTCATCACATCCACTGGCATATTTGGGCTTCCAGGTCTCACCAGCAGAGCCATCATCATTTCATCAGCATTTTTCACACAGTGGGGAGCTAGGCTCATAGAAGAGAAGTGAGATCGACTGTTTTGTAAGGGCTGCTGAAACATGGCTAGATGATAAAGACTTTCCATTGTAAGAGATCATAAAATCTCAGAGTTAAACTAAATCATGAGCACAGCAGAGGCAGATTTCTCCACAGGTTACCACTTTCAGCTGCATGGATGGCTCCACTCGCTTCATCTTGCTATCAGTGAGAGCAATAATGTAGCTGCAAGTTTCCGAAGAATATCCCAGACTTCTAGAAACTTAGCTGGAATCAGGTCTCCCCTTCAACATGAATATACTGGCTGGTCCTTTAACAACATTAAAAATGATGTTTCAATAAATATCACTTTATAGCAGAAATTCCGTTTCCAATTACATTCCATCAGTCTTCAGTGCAACTTTTGGAAGAAACCTATTGATTTCTTTAGATTTTTTTTTAGGAGATTTCTCTTTAAGGAAATATGCATGAGCAATTACCACACACTTTGTCACAGACAAGTCTATAGAGTTGACACTGCGTGTGTTTGGTGTCTACACCCATGATATAGTGCAACAGAAAAATGTGCATGTGTTTGGCTTCGTGCTAATGCATCCGAGATCAGGCAGACAAATCAAAAGCTAGATGCAGTAAGTCAAACACCCTGCCATGACATTTGGGTATGAAGTTCAGCAAACTTTTTTGCACTCAGAGCAAGAGGGAAAGAAACTCCAATGCTCCAGATAAGTCTTCAGCCACTCATTTTTCTACCACAGGGAACAATTCTTCTTCGTTCAAGGCTCAAAGCTTCTGTTTCTATGGGAGTTTATGGTTTCTGAAAACCATTTTGCTCAGTATTCAGGTCCAGCGGTTGTGAAATTCCTCCAGACAAGTGCTGAACAGTACAACCCATTTTTTCTTTGTGTTTTCAAATTTTCAGAAAGAACAAGAAAACTAAAGAGACACAGAAGTATTCATCTTACATTAACTTTCATGATGTTTAGTAATATCTATCCAGAAGATAAAGTCCATTATGTAAATTTTAAACTTTCTTACAAATTGTAAATGTGAGACAGGATATAATCCCTTATGATCATTAGGAAAATTAAGTATCCAATCTGAGATTATTACAACTTTGGCAGAGAATTCCAGACTTCAGAATTCCTAGAAAATCCTATATATCCTCGGTCTGTGCTCTCACTCAAGTTACACAGAGAACATTTGCAAGTATCTAAACAGGCATTTAGGCCCTATTCGGCATCTGTGATCTCCATCACCGGTAAACTGTAATTATTAAACACCTGAAATAGTACTCATAGTACTCACTGGATCGTGCAATAGGCTTAAGAACGCGGTTTATCTCTGGCATTTTAACTAATTTTCAATCAAACTTTGAATTTTATGTCCACCTTTTCAAACAGAAGGGTGTTTTTTACTTTGATTATGTACTAGATGAGTTAGATGTAGCAGAATAGTACACGCAAAATGCTTGGCTTCCTTACATCTACACATTTCCTCCTCGTTTTAGTGTTAATCATTCATCAATGCAGACTTTAGCCCAGAATAATGTCTTTTCAATTAAAACAAAAAAAAAGCATCATCAATAGCATCATCATTAACAATCTGCAATTACTGTCTAGTTACAGCACTTGTTCTGGCTTTGGGGCGGCGTGCATCCCCACGCTGATGACGGTGATGATTGCAATAGCAAAGGTCAGGCTTGCAGCCTCTCCGAAGCCAGTCATCCAGACGATTACCATCATTGACAGTTTTTGCCAGAAGCACACTTATTGAAAGCAATGTGAATGCCACAAGGACTGTGTATAAAAATAGAGGAAAATTGTCTGCAGTCTTCCCTCATCTCCTGGTTGCCAATTGTAATTAGATCTTCAGGCTGCTTTGTAATCAGCCATCAATTCTGCAGTATAAAGACCTCTGCAGAGGAATATGCACTCTATGTCTTTATCATCAGAGTCCTCCAGTCATTCAAACGCCTTACAGTGTAGATATCTTTTCCACATAACTTAGGACATTAGGGAAAAAATAGGAAACGAAGTATACCTGAGCTGTTTCTAGGAGAAACTAGAAAAGAATATCAATTGCAATTACTGTGCAGCATTTCCTGATGCAACTCTACACTTTGCAGAGGTACCAAAATAAGGCCAGAAGGAATCTTCATTTATACATATAATGTTCTAGTCCCTTTTGCCTTTTTCAATACAGAGGATTATGTCCCCTCATGCAACATATTTAATCTTTTGTGTATCACTAATTCAGTATTCTTAATTTCAGTGTTTTGAGGGATCTAGTCTCAATTTGGTTCTACTGATATAAGCAAAAATATACAAGTGACCTCTAAGATTGTGTTCATCTACACATTACATGATGTTTCTGCAACATTTTCTCTCAGGCAATAAATGTTTTTCTTACCTACAGGCTGTTCTTTAAGTAATCTGAATTACGAATTGATTTATAAATAGATATGTTCATAATCCATTTCCACTGTGTTTAGTTGTTAGAGGCACACATAGAAGAGTGTTCATCTTGTTGACCTATAATCTATGCTCTTTGTATTTATTGCTCTTAAAGGAATCTATATGGACAAAGACTCTGATTTGCACCTTTGCGCCAGTGTCCTGGTTTTCATCATAAAGAATTTTGAATAAATACTTGTTTTAAGTCCCTCTCAGCTAATTGTCTTTTAAAATGTATTTAATATGTCAGAAATCTCTCTCAGCAATACATCTTCTAGTAAGCAATGACAGAAATTACAGTAAGACATTATTTTTCTGTCTCTGAAAATGCTGCTCCATGCTCCTCTTCAGAGGAACTCTTTAGAGTGGTGCAAGAATAACTACTGTTACATCTTGTAAAGCCATAGACTTACCAGCACAACCTCCCAAGGTGAGTTTCAACCACTCTATAGCTACAGAGGATTTTCACCAGCAGAAGACTTCAGCGTCCAGAGAAAAATTGTCTGTATCTGCTGGGCCTGTTTGTTGGAGCTGGCAAGTCCCATCTTCATCTTCTCAGATGCACATCCCATGAGTAAAAGGGAGATTCCATCGTAAGGACAGTTCTGGTCAACCTAGACATAGGTGCCCACTGCAATTTTGAAAGCTGCTTCTTTACTAAATAGGAATAATAATGACTCTGCCATATAGAGTCAATATAATAATAATTATTTCCGCGATGGAAGTTCCTGCAACTTTTTCCTTACTTCTAAAACTGTTGTTGAGAAAGAGCTAGTGCTATACTCCCTTGATTTTACCTTGTGTCTCTAGATGAAGAAGATATTTCAACTGAAGTGATGGAGGCAAAACTTAAGACATTTAAATAATGTTTCATGAACCTTGGAAAATGTCATGCTGAGTTTTTCAGGTGAAAATTCTGTTTCTATGCATTCCAATCTTCTTTCACTATGCCCATCTGACTCTCCAGATTCATTAACTGAGCAGCCACATTTTCTAGCAGGTTTCCTACAGTGATTGAAGTTTGCAACACATCTATTTCTGCATATAGCAATTCCAACACTTCTCAAAATGATCCCTTAAAGTCCAGACTTGTGGCAGATTGTCTTTCCAGCAGGACAGCACAAGATGGGCTCTGGTATGTGTCTTGAGATGTAGTGGTAATGCACGTTGAAATAAATTAACTATTTATACAGAGCATTTCATCTTAGAATTGTATGAGCTTTCTACCTCACAAACCATGCATAAAAGTATCAGCCGCCACAATGAGACAAGGGAGTTTATGCAGGTCAGGATTTAGGTACTGAGAATACACCATGCTAAGGAAAACTTCATGAGATTGGGTGGTTCTGAATATAACAATGATGTTATTCAGATCACTAACTGTTGTGTAAAAAAGTTTCCAGGATCAGGGGTTAATGGTTCAGTTTAGGCAATGAAAAGCAACTTTATACCTTAGCACAGAATAACCTCTAGACATGACTGGAATGTTCTGCTTTTGTTTGTTAAGAACCAACAGTTTTAACCAACCTGTAGTTCAACAGTCATAGATGGAATTAATTAGAAAAAGTTCTCAAACTTCTCCTAAATAATTTCTTTCCCTCCATCAGTGTTACTGTCTGCTGTGGCAAAGTTATGAAAAATGGCTGGTTAGCAATTCTATAGAATCACATCAAGTGAAAATATTTTAAAAGCTTTGTTATATTGTGACATCTACAACACCCACTTAGGGGTTAATGAACATAATTATGGGGGTTTTTTTCACCTACCGTCTCTCACACTCACCAACTAACAGTAGGATGCAATCAGACTTGTTTCTTGTGTAACTCCAGCCATCTGAACCCAAGTGACCTTTAGAGAAATGCAAGTCAGGGCAACAACATGTGAAATTTCTTTTTAATTCCTGTGTTTCCAATGTAAGAAAAACAAAACAAAACAGGCTAAGACACAGACTTAGTGCTGAGCAGCCAGGAGTTGTATTATCAGAGAACATCCTATGCAGTGAACATCCAGTTCCAATTTTTCCTTGTCTTATTTTGTCAGGATTAATCATAAAATCATATAAAAGATTGGGGAAGACCTATTAGATCACTGAGTCCAACTGTTATCCTAACACTGCCAACCAAGTTTACCACTTAACCATGTCCCTAAGTGCCACATCCACACTTCTTTGAAATAACTCCAGGGATGGTGACTCAGCCACTTCCCTGGGCAGCCTGTTCCATTGATTGACACTCTTTCCATGAAGAAATTTTTCCTAATACTTGGTCTGAACCTGTTCTGGTACAACTTCAAGCCATTTCCTCTTGTTCTATCACTTGTCACCTGTGACAAGAGAACTCCACCTTACTACAACTTCCTTTCAGGCAGTTGTAGAGGGAAATAAGGTCCCACTCGAGTCTTCTTTTCTCCAGGCTAAACAACCCCAATTCACTCAGCTTCTCCTCATGCGACTTGTGCTCCAGACCCTTCACCAGCTCTGTTGCCCTTCTCTAGACTCACTCCAGCCCCTCAGTGTCTTTCTTGCAGTGAGGGCCCCAGAACTGAACACAGGATTCAGGGTGCACCCCCAGCAGCGCTGAGTACAGGGGGACAATCACTGCCCTGGTCCTACTGGCCACACTATTCTTGATACAAGCCAGGATGCCATTGGCCTTGGCCACCGGGCACACTGCTGGCTCACATTTACCCAGTTGTCAACCAGCACTCTCAAGTCCTTTCCACGAAGAAATTTTACAGACACAGTGCCCCAAGTCTTTGTGGGGTTGTTAAGACTGAAGTGAAGGTCCTGGCACTCAGCCTTGTTGAACTCCATACCATTGACCTTGGCCGATGGATCCAGTCTGTCCAGATCCCTTTGTAGAGCCTTCCTGCCCTCCAGCAGATCAGCACTCCTGACCAGATTCATGCTGCCTGCAAACCGAGTGTGCCCTTGATCCCCTCATCCAGATTATTGATAAAGATACTAAACAGGACTGGCCCCATTGCCCTGGAGAACACCATTTGTTACTGGCCAGCAACTGGATATAACCCCAATTTGCCACGAGTCTCTGGCCTGGCCATCCAGCAAGTTTTTTAGCCAGTGAACAGTGCATCTATCCAAGCCATGATCAGCCAGTTTCTCGCAGAGAATGCTGTGGGAAATGATGTCAAAGGCTTTACTGAAGTCTAGGTACAAAACGTGTACAGCCATTCCCTCATTCACAAAATGGGGCACCTTGTAATAGAGATCAGGTTAGTCAAGATCATAAATTAAGGCTAGCGTTGGTACTGCAGTCCGTAAAACACAGTGCCAAATTTACCAACTTTTTTTACAGGAAATGACATTAAAGCAGTCGCTTCCACATCTCTGGTAAGCTCCACATATTGTACAGACAGCTCTGAAGTTGCCTTTAGATCCGTCATATGGTGCAAACAGCTGTCGATGAGCCATGTGAACTGCTTTGACCTCCTGCATGCCATTTTCCTCTGGCTTCCCTTTGACTTTGAGCATGCGGCCTCTTTTACACAGCTCACAGGATTGCAAGGCAAAAGATTTTTTCCCATTTGAAGGGATCAGTGATTTTTCTTGGAGAATACAAATACAAATCAATAGTTTCTCATTTTGACATAAGGGAAATGTGGGGTTTTTTCAATGAACTCTGTTTTCACCCCTGAGACTAGTACAAAGCAACCAGAAGAGGCTCCATTAGAGATGCACGGGGGATTTTAAGACTCTGCTTCACTTGCCCCCACTTCACAATGTCAAAACATGTAAAAACAAAGGATTTCATTTCACTTACAAAAGACATGTCAGTAAGTGTAGAGCTTCAGAAGAAGTTTAATTACATGGTGAATTCACAGGTGACAAGGTGCTAGCATTTGTATATATAAAAACTACCTGACTTTGTATATATGAAACCACCAAGCTTTCAGAAGGATTTTTCCTTCAACACAAGGAAATTAGGTCTACTACATCTCACATGCATTTAAGGTCAAGAACTCCACTCAGATGAACATGTAAGACCCTGGGCTGACTGAACTGGCAGCGGAATAAATGCAGAATGTTTCCCTTGAACTGCACATCCCCTTTTTCCACCTGGACACCACAATGCTGGGTTATTGACATGTATCTTATTTTTTAGGTTCATTTTATCTATTTAATATCTTACTGATTTAGGTAGGAAGTAAAGTCAGCTTTACACAACATACCTCATACACCAAGTGGTCTGCTAGGCAGAAATTTCTTTAGAAACCTCTGCCCTTTAAATTCCTTTTGTAGAGAAAGAGGCGGCATGAAGCCATAGGAATAGAGCAGAGAGCTGTTCTGGGGAGCATTACCAAGCCATGATCCTGGGTATAGCTGGAATTAGAAGCAATGGATTTCCTGGTGGGCACTTTACATCAGTTCAAGGAAAACACCACATGCACCAGCTCAGCCCCACCTTCAGCCATGGGGGAAAATGCCCCAAGAGGTTTCAGTGCCAAAGTGCTTAAGTGACATATCCTATGTTCACGGAATTACTGAGCAGGATGTGATACCAGATGCAGGTCTGGAACCCAAATTTTGCTCCAGTAACCTGTGTGGCTTGCTGAAATCCCGCAAGTCTTACACAGGACTGAGCTGTTTAAGACCAAAGACAAAATTTGTTTTCTTTTGTTTAGACTTAACAGAGCTACATTTCATTTCACATTCCTTATTTGTACAGCAAAGAAGCAGATTGATATTTCAAAACCTTTTCCAAATGTTTATTTTAAGCAGTGATACAGGAACTCTGTATTTTTACATATGGTTAGTGGTGCTGTTTGCAAGTTATCAGTCATCAGTTTAACTTTTAATCAAAGGGTTTAAAACATTTGTGTATCTTTGAAAGTTTCACACATATTTAAGTGAAGCTTGATGAGTAGCAAAGTTTTAATTGAGCAGGTGTTCAGGGATGGATGCACACCTCCCTGATAGCCCTTCTTGGAGCTATCACTGGGTAGCAAGACACTGAGTGGTTGAGAGTGAAAGTAGGTGAGAATAGGTGTGCTGATAATGCACCTTATTTAGTACAAAATCTCTAAAGCAAAAAAACCAAACAAGAAACAAGGACAGGCTTTGATGATTATAAAAGTTACAAAGATAATTCTACCATTACATATTATACATACTGCATAAATTATTTTTTATTATATTATAAAAATCTTCATACACTCAAGTTTCCTGTTTTTTTTGTTTTGCTACTGCCACTTTCTGATGATTATCTTTGGTTGTATTACTTCATTTGGGTTGACTGTTTATTCCTTTGCTGCTAGAAACAACAGAAAAGGATGTAAATAGTGCACGGAAGTAATCTAAGCCTGGGAGTCTAAGGACCAGCATTTCTGATTCCTGTTACTTGTCTCCATTTTGCGTCACAGATATAATATACATGCCGCACACAGCCTTAGAGACTTTATTCTTATTAGTTAAAATGTCGTAGATTTAGCTGCATACACATTACAAAGCAGGTACTAAACATTCACAGACAGATATGAAGATTTAATTATACAAGCAGTTCTGAAGCCTTGGAATCAATGTATACATACGCACGCACGCAGAGACACATACACATAAACATACATACACTTAGGTGCAAAGCGATATTAATATTGGATATTGCTTTTTAAGTGACAGTAAAAAAAAAAATTTATGTATGTCACATTCAAAAGACAGAATTCAGTTCCTCTAATGAGTTAAAAATACAAAGACACTAAAAAGTAAAGATGAATAACAGATTTAACACAGCAAGAGTTAAAAGAAACTTAACTTCACAAAAATAAAATATATAAAAGTGGATCCAATTTTTTGAAAGTTTCTTGATGTATATCAAATTCTAAACTATTAATAAATATATCTGATAAATAATGATGATAGTCTCCATATTTCTTTGTTTAATTCTCAGTTTTCTTGCAAGATCTTCTTGAAGTTTGGTTGTAATGGATCATTACGTCCATAATGTGCTCAATGTTGGAGTGAATTTTGAACAGTTTTTCTGCTGCATACTGTTTTCTTCCAGATAATTTACTGGATTAAAATTAGCAGTGTGAAAAGCTGTAGAGAAATCTAAATGCCTGCCAAATCAAAGAAATAATCACATTTTTATGAATATTTAATATCATAGTCATGGCAAATAAGGCAAGTAATTAGTACTTACCATAAATTTGCAAAGTATTATTTTATGTAAATGTTACATTCTACTAGTTTGATATGAATAATTCATTGTATTACCAGACACTGACACAAACCAGCAAACACTAAAATCTATGTGTTATTAGTTTACTTACCTTTAATGATATTGTTTAGAGGGTAGTTTTCTGAGATTACTATTTTTTCCCAAATGGGATGGAAAAAACAAGAAAGTCATTTAAAGTCACCTACTGCACATTGCAATATTGGAGGAACTCAAGATGCAAATCGACAAAATGCAAGTTCTTTCATGTGTACAGATGAAGAGCTCTCAGCTATGTCTCCGATTGCAAAGACTGCACAGGCGATTACTATTAATGAAGTATGGTAAAAGCTGTTTATAAAAATAATGGATGTGGGAGAAAAACACACGTCTTTACAGATAACCTCCATAGCCACTCACAGTCAAGGGTCAGAGTCCCTGGGTCAGGTAAGTAAATGATTAAAAGAGAATCTAGCCCTGACGATAACACAGAATATCCAAATAGCACTTCAGGACAAAAAGAATTCCCCTAGCTTACCTATAGGTGTGGGTTGTCACCTGTCTTTCAAGGCTTGACTGCTAGCATTCCTTGATTCCTACAAAAATCAGTTCCTTTTCCTCATTTGTGATTGGCATCTACTGATCGCTGAAAACGTCAATCCTCATCATGCTTCCAGCATTACAGCATATTAAATGGCCAAAGCCACTTAAAACTCTTGCTTCATAATATAATCTCCTTCTTTCTGGTGTTAGTAAAACCTTTCACTTTATTGTAACTGGCAAATTTTCACTGCTACTCCTTTAAAATCACCAATACAGAGAGTTAGGTAACACTAATTTCTAAAACATACACCCCTTTGCAATTACCTTATGATGTGAAAAATAACCAATGACTTCCTCATCTATCTTTCACCTACCAAACTATTTTATTGAATCTTGATGAGCAGCATCTGACTGTTTTTGTCATACAAAGCAAATCTTCTCCAAACACTAAATCTTTCAGTCTAAATAAATTACATCCACTGCTTGTCAGCTTGCTCTATAACAAACTTACCAAAATTAAAATCAGCTTATGCCATACATCCTCTCCTTTGGTAAATCCACGCACATTTTCTGCAGACAATTTTGATCTACTCTAGTATTCACCTATCTTAGTATAAACCAATTAATTTCTTATGAGACTTCCAGACTAGTTGGTTCTGGAGTCAAATTCTCACCAAAAAAATATGATGTTTCATATACAATAAAAAATATATATTGGTCTTTTGGATCACAATTCCACTTAGACATACCACAATACCTTTGGGATCTACTAAGGGATATTATAACTTTCAGTGTCTGCTTCACTCTTCACCTCTCTGGCAGTGTCTTAGGGCAGTAGGGGTCACAGCACACAGACAAAAAATAAAAGTTCTGTTTCTATTTTTTTTCAAAATTCATCAAAGTAGCAAAGAGTTTTCATGTCCTAATAGAACTCTGAATAATGAAAATGTGAACTACCTACTTACAGTAAAAAGCAATATTACTATCTTTTGGACAAAGATTGGAGCAACTGGAGTAGTTGTTTTACCTGTGGTAAGTAAATCAGATTACGGGCTGGTAGAGGTAGTTCTTTCTGAGCCTTTGGCAACTCTGAATCGGAAATTTGCAAGTATGAGCAACACTGGTCTAAATTTTGTTTATATTATTTGAATACATCTTTCCTTATGCAATCCTAACTCTGTGTTATTCGTGCTTTTCACTGATTGGTATCTGGAGTTTTGTTCAGGAAAGGCAAGCTTTAGCCTTTCATGCTATCACAACATTATAAGTGTGATTTTGAATAATGTCATGCTAAGGCACTGGCCAACCAGAATGTCTCTACAGCTTCTAGTGCATTTCACAAAACTAAAAACATCCTGTTTCCAGAGAACCGAAATACAAGGATTTTAGCTAAGGGAGAAGATGAATATCAGATGTGGCTTCATAAAATGAACTATTTCAAAGTACAGAGGAAAAGGTGCTGTTACAATAGCTCCTCGCTATGAGTTCATGGTTTCATGCCGTACTTGGGAAACTGCATCAACGAACTGGCAGCTAAGCTTCCAGTATATTGAAGCAGTTTTAGAAACCACAGCTCAGTATCCTCCATTTTAAATAAAAGCTTGCCAGCTGGCAGGTGGGAGAGAAGGAAATTTCTTGTCCTTGTGGGTGGTTTGGACTGTGCACCAGTAAACTATCAGTCTTTACCCTCACAAAACTCTCATTCGTCTTTGGAAGTTGCGTGTTTTCCCTTAAAATCACCCTTGTGTAACCTATTTTATTTAGGTTCAAATTTATTTCCACCTCCAAGTAAGCAAGTTAGCAGGGTCTGTAGAAAAGCATAAAGAAACAGATGTAATGATCAAAAGCTCACGCAGAAGAATCCTTCAAACCCTGACTCTTTCACCCTTTGGTGTGGACTAGCCCTCACTCCTGCACCCCACTCTGGCATGGTCTCCCCAGATCATAATGATAAGCAACATGTGCAAAACATCTAATTAAAAGCAAAATTTAAAGTGATGATAGAGAAGAACACAGCACAATGGACAGCAAAAATGTGGTTCACATAAATGTTTGGTTTTAGCTTTAATATTTTAAACAAACATTTCCTTCCACTTAGACTCATCCTAATCTGCAATCTCCACCTGGTGTTTTTCAAACCAGATGGAAATGTAAATTATTTAAAATCAGGAAATTCCATTAGCAGTTGGGCTTAAGTGCTTAAAAAAAAAAAAAAAGAGGAAGAAAGATAACTTTTCAGGGTTCCAGAAGGCGACTGCGCCACCCATTGTGTGTGGCTGTGGCCCCAGAGCAGGGTCTGGGAGTGCTCTGCTCCATGCATGCCCTGGCTGAGCTCTGAGCACTGGTGGAGAAGCCCTAGATCCAAGTCGTGGCTGAGATTGGCACTGCAGCAACACCTGCAGCTCACTCACTCCCACAGCAGAAAGAGTGTGACCCCTGGAGAGCTTGCAAAGCAGACATCCATTTCACCTCCCAAACTGCTTCGAGCAATGCTACCTACTTTGTTTCTGTTCAATGGAGAGAAAGAATTTTCCAAAAATTTTTTTTTTTTCCCAAAGTGCAACCAATGCCCATGATAATGTCTGCTCATTCCTGTTTGCAGCATAAAAGCCTGTGAGGCAATCCCATATAAAAAACATGCATGCATGAACAAATACCACAGTGAAATGAGAAGGACCACGAGGAAGAAAATACAAACCAACTTCATCTTTCTATATGCAGGATTTTTGGCCATGACAACTAATAACAAAAATTACATTTGAGGGCATGGTGTTCTTTCATTTCTTCTCTTTATTGCAGCCTTGTACAAAAGGTGACTAACAAGAAGCAAATGCTGACATTGTATCAGGCAACTCATGGCTCTCAGGTCCATCACAAGACAGGAGCCTATAGCCACTGACACCAACAGGCTGAGTCACAAGATCTTCCCAGCTCCCATCTCCCTTCCTTCAAGTTGATTGAGTTCTGCCAACCAACATCACCTTCTGCTGAACTCCCTATTGCCCTGTGCAGCAAGAAATCAAGCAGAGACCTCTTCACAACTGGCTGAAGGACTTTCTTCTTGCACTTTCAATATCAGTTTTTGTGAGATGGGAGATCTCTGACTGACTATTGTTTGCTTGGATTATCTAGTATTTTGCCACATCACACCATAAAACATATCTCCAAAGTTCGATTATATTAATTAATGTACAAGAACTTTAAAGAATATACCAGATGCGTAAAAAGGTATATGTACAAGAATATATCCAGTGGTATGGATATATTCTATTCACACTCAGTGATCTTCTATATATGTGTACAAAATCCACAGCAGACATACTCATTCTGGCTCTGTTGTTGAACCCCAGTTATGAGGAAGCATACCATTCTTACCCAGTTACCAACCTCCCAGCTTCAGGTAGATGGTAACTACACCTCCATCTTTAATCCCACTTTCACTGACCAAGGAAGAGCGGCTGGATTTATTAATTGTTTAGGGACCAAATTCACTGAAGGAGACTTAGGGACTGTAACATTATCCTATCTGTTTTATTATGAATCCAGAACTCTGTGAGAGATGGCTATGGCAACCTTGCAAGGCAGGAGAAGAATTTGGTGCTTGTGAAGGGAATTCACAAGAATCAGCGCACTGCACCACTGTTAATGCACTTCTTACACCCTGGGTCTCTCAGAGTACTGACCTGGTGCAAGAATTCCTTTGAGGTGGCACAGGTCTCTCTTGCTTGGTTTGGACCAGAGATCTGAATCCTGGTCTAGTCTAACAGAAAATGACTATATAAGAAATCTTAAGCTTTACAATCATAGGATACAGCAGATTGTTTAGTGCATTGGATATATGGGTAGCAAATGAGCAAGGAGCCAGAGTCCCAGGTTTGATCTTAAGTTCTTTCTTTGAAGGTGGTGCCAGCTCTATGAGTTTGGCCTTCTGTTTGCACATTGCCTAGTCCAGTAGGAGTCCTGTCTGCTGCAAGTTTATATGCTCTGTGAAACTCAGAGAAACTGTGTTTAATAGCGATCATATTTACTGTGGAAACAATCACTTCGGATTTTTTCTTGCTTTGTTCCTTCATGCCAACAATTCTGCAAGTCTTTTATGCCTTTGGTGCTTAGGCCAACATAATAGAAAGACTTCCCTAGAAAATCTTGTACCTTCCTCTTACCTCTAAAATATTGGCGTATTGGCTAAGGAAAAAAACTCCTGAGTCACAGATATGACCCTCTATAGGACACTATCCACCTACAATTCCTGGTATTTCATACCACTGGAAAAGAAAACTCTTGTCCATAGGGGAAAAACGTATTAAATGTTGTAGCACTAAAAGTACCCAGAAGTGGCAATGTAATCAACAATCCAAATTTCAGTGTCTTCAAACAAATTTCAGAATAGCTGCCTTATGGAACAGAGGGCTGGTTGCTTCATACGGCCCTGCTCTTCTCTGCTCTGCTCCTTCTTCTCATTACATCATTTAAATTCTGGAGGTGTTCTTGTCATGGCTTTTTCTCTCTCTGATTTCAAAGAATGAACTTGGGGCTTCTGATCAGGATGGAGAAGCAAAGAGAAGAAACATTCCTATAACAAGGGGAATCCTGTCAACACATTTTAAAACAAACAGTGTTTTATAGGTATACCTACACTCTATTTGTTGCAGTTTGGCAAAGAGAACTGTATTCACTATGCAGATCCTGGGGGTGGTAGCTCTTGTTGCACAGAAATTGGTGGGACTAAATGTCTCAGTATTCGTTGAGTTCCTCTGAAGAGCTTTGCAGCCTGCATGGAGCTCTCTTTTATGCCACCAGGAGCATCCAGGCAAGCCAGTTTAAATCTAGCTACGATTTCTGTACTGCAGTCAGCTCATCTGCAGAGTAACTGCAGTGTAGTGTCTCCTTCCATGCAAAACAAGTAACTCTATGTTGTTAATTTTCTATAAGCTTGCATACTCCACAGGTAGTCCAAAATTATCCTGCTTCATGGAAAGAAATCATCAGCCATCTGCACCAGAGGGAATGGCACTCAGCTTGAGAGAGGTCCCAGCTGGGAGCAAGTCTTCCTCTCATTCTCATCTGAGACTTTCCCTCTTCCTTTAACAAAACCAAGAGAAGCCATCAGAAAGTACTCCGAAATTTCCATAGCTTTATATCTACATAAAGCTTCTTTTGTACTCTCCATGTAGAACAGCTTGCAACATTTGGGGGTGTCTTGGGGTGATTTTATAAAAATACCGTATGCCCCTATTGTCTGCCCAGAGGTGGGTCCTGTAACTTTAAGCTGGGTCCGGGAGGGGCGGGGGGAAGCCAGGGGAGTTCTTTCAGCGCTTAATGTTCAAACACACACATACTCCTCCGTTTTCTCTCTCGGCTCTGCAGCACGGAGGGAGTTAAATTCTTTGCTTTTAGCTAGCTTCTTTTCGTTAGCTGAGGCAAGAAGTTTTCCCAGGACTGCATACAGCATTTCTCCGTTGACTTCCGTGGCTTCTTCGGGAACTGTTCAGCTCAGCTCCGGTCCGAGAACAGACCATCACCATGAGCCAGCGGGGAGGCTGCAGGGACTCCACATCCCGGCTCCAGACCTCGGGAGAAGCCAAGCAGGACTCTAAAATCCACCAGCTTTCTGCACAGCGAGAAGGTTCAAATATTTACAGTTATTCTTTCTTTTTCCCTGTGCCCTGCCTGCACTCTGCTTGTTAAATAAGCAGGGTTTTTTCACTTTCCACCAAGAAATTCCTTTCATAGTGGTGGAGGAGGGAGTGCCAAAACCTGCCTTTTTTAGAGAGGATGTTCATTTCAGGACGTTTCCTCCTAATTTGTCTCAAATCGAGACAGGGGGCATTTCCCTTTTGAGGGTAGAGCCTCCAGAAGTTCAGTCAGTTTGGCCACAGCCCACACGGACAAATTCTGCTGTGGTACCTTCATTATCATCCTGCAGATGACACTAAAGGTAAAAAGACAAAAGAAGGACCATCTGGGGTTGTACTGTCTATCAGCTTGGACTCAGAGTTGCAGAAAGAGAATTAGGTAGGGATTCCCCTCCATCCCATGCGAATCAGAGGGCAATACAACTCAGACAGGTCATCCTTCTTGAAGCAGGCACAGCTGAGATCAGGTGATGTTACTCATCATGCGCATATTCTAACATATTCTGTAAACAACCGAGTGAGCAGGTAGAGCACTCTCTTCCATGGCTTCACTGTTGTCACGATGAAACAGTTTTTCCTCCTATCCTCTAGGATACAATTTTTCTTGGTTTAGTTCGCCTCCTTCCACTGTCTCTTGCCCTTTCAGCACACACTGCTGTAAATTCCTGTCTCCATCTTCTTGATAAGCTCCTCATTGATTCTGGTACACTGTTGATAGGTGCCTCAGAAGCCACGTCCTCTCAAGGCTGAATGAACCCAGTCCCATCAGCCTCTCTTCACAGGACAGGTGCTCCAGCCCCTGACAACCTTAGTGGCCCCCTGCAGAATTCGCTTCAGTTTATTGATGTCTTACCTAAGTTGAGATGCCCAAAACCAGATTCATTAATTAAGCCACTAGGAAGATCAGAAGGAGCTAAAGCAGGGAGACATTCTGAGAATTTTCTACAGTTTTGACTGGGCATTTCCCTGCCCTGTTTTATATGTTTCAATATGCAGTCATAAATGATCTCATACTCAGGATGCAATGTTATCCCCTTCTGGCTAACAGGAAACCAGGAACCAATGGACACATCCTTTTCTAGTGTCGCCTTGTTGTGGCCAGTTAGGAACCTGCACAGAGCAGGTCTCACCAATTAGCTGATGGGTAAAGTCCATTAACCTTCAAGTTTAGTTTATCTTCTCAGTCTGGTTTATCTGACCAATGAATGTGAATTAATTCCAGTATTGTCTCCCTGTCTCTTTTTCTGCATTGCCTTTCAGTTCTCTATTCCTCCTAGCAGGCCAAACCTTTTCTTCCTCCTTCCTCTGCCATCTTCCATTCTGAAACTCTGTGTTAATTCCAGCAGCAACTGTCAGCATCCCCTTACCCCCAAAATGCAATTTGAATCTAATCCATTTCAGTGATTGTCTGAGTGGATCTGAGACAGCTAGCCACTTCAGTTTTGACCAATTTCTAGAGTTAGGGAGCTTCTTGATTTTCTGATTGCCAGCCCCATAGGAAACACGATTATTAATAATAACAAGAGATGTCACAAATTAAGTGTATGCATTACTACGGTTGTATCCTTAAGATAGGTCCAGCACAAGGATGCTAAGGGCGGATTCTTATTCAGATTGAGGGACTTTACAGCTACAGCACTGACCTAAACTCCCATTACAAAAAGTGGATTGTTGAAATAGTTAAGGTCGTGAGCTTCCCACATACAGCTGCAGGCTGCTTTTATCTCAAATCAAATCCTACCTGAAGAATTAAAAAATGGCTTTATATAACTTAGAATTTTCTTTTCCTACTGCAGACACAGGAAAGGACTAATGTTGAGTAATTACACTTTTTGTGCCAGCTCAGGTCTCCCAGTGTCTTGCTCCAAATACCAAACCTTGCTCCCTTAAGATGTTAAATGCAGCAGATCAGCTCCATTTAAAAGTATTTCTCAGAGCTCTCACATGCTTTGCATTTTGCTACAGGCCAACTGTGGCACAGGGATGCAAGACCCTCCAGAGGCCTCCAGCACACCAGGTTCCCCAGTCCTGAGGGCACATCAGTGAGCACAGACTCCATCTGGGGAGACAATCCCCACCCGGGGCAGTGAGTGGGGATCCCTTCCACCAGCAGGTCCCAAGGAGAACTTCACCAACAAATGGAGGCAGATAAGAGCTCCCAGGCGAAGGCGTCTGGCTAAACCAGTTGGCTGGGGCACAATATCAAGGGAGAAAGAATGCATCCTCTCCAGTAGTCACTGTGCCATCTTTGTTGTTTTCTTCTTTGTTTGGATCAAGGGAAATTCAGGTCCAGATGAGAACAGGTTCAGAGCCAGGCGATTGAAGCAGTTTCCAGTTAAACAAAAACCATTCAAAGTTAATAAACAAGTCTCTGCAAATGGGAAGAAATACATTCATGCGTTAAAGCTGCATTAAGGGAGCAAAGAGAAAACAAATAATTCTCTGTCTGCCACAAGCTTCGCTTTAACTGAGCACTATTGGAAAAGAAATGCTGTTGGTCCCCAGTGCAAAAGTGGAAGGGGTGGGAAGGTTACGTGGGGAGAAGAAGAAATCACTTTATTTCTATCACGATGCAGTAAGATATAAATACAATCAAAAGGGGTTAATCTAATCCTTTTGTGAAGCACTGAGTCAGAGAACAAGACAAAAACAAATCTGTGATCTGGAACTTCCTGAGCACCCACTCAGGGTGGATTAATGAGGAGTACACGGCTGTGAAATTACGTGCCCTCTGAGTCAGGAAAATGGTCCTAGTGGTGCATGACCTTGAAATGAGGGGAAGCAAACTTCACCTGATCCACAATTATAAAGACCTAAAAGGAGGGGGACTAAGGAGGGGAGAGAACACATTAAGAGCTGAGAAAATGTTTCTGAATATGAAAGCAACAAAATACTAAACAAACACAAGGTTTGAAGGATGAATTAAACGTAGCATAAAAAAATCCAGAGGCTTTAAAGGATACTGGCATTAGTGTTTGAGCATTATAAGGAAAGCTTGTCCTCTTTATTTACATGAAGTGGATATTTTGTTGCTGTTGTTATGGACTTAGCGATGTTTGTCTGCCTTCAATTTTCTCTTTGCAATGAAAAATTGTTGTGAGATGATTTCTAGTCTTAGCTGCTTTACATGACAGTATTATCAAGGATTCATCAAGAGGCCATCTGTCGAATTTATGAAAAAAAATGCAAAAACAAAACAGATGAAAAGGAAAGAGCAAGACAGAGACTAGTCCAGGGGACGATAGATGTGGCAGCATGTGCCTCAGTGTGAAAATTACAACATTTAAATACTGTAGAATAAATTACTGTGCCGAAAAATTAGTGATGCTCTCCCACTTCAGATTCTCTCCTTATGATGAGAACATAATGAAATAGATCACAGACCAAATCATTTTTTCCTGTGGCTATTATTATATTCTAATGAAAAATTAAAATGGGGTAAAGACATAAAACCTGTAAGGGAATCAAATAAGCTTAGCTACTGAGTCATTTCTTAGGTACCTCCAAAATGTACAGCTGATGTGGAAACAATAAATTCATAGCTTTTTATGTGTGTAATCAACTGATCTCCCCGTTTTTCATATCTTCTTGCATCTTTATTGTTGGTATGTGTAGACTCAAATACATGCCTGTGACATAGAAAAGATAATGGAAGGGCAAAAAAAATTATTTGTCTTCATTACAACTGGTCGAATTGCATAGCAAAGTAAGTAAAATATAAATATCTATTCCCAAACAATATATATTGCATACAAAATTCACTATCTACTGTTTTCTAATTACAGTGATACCTATGTTTACATATTATGTATAAGAAATAAATTTTAATCAAATACATGCATATTAAAATCAGGCTGTTTGGATTTAATCGGAATCTAAGAGTTTAAGTCCAGCTTGCAGTGTATTTTTTTAGATTACATGTCTTTCCTAGCCTCTCCTTTCATGTGGCTTCCATAAGGAATGCATTTGAACTTCTGTGAAAATTTGTGATAAGCCAAGAGGGAAAATACTGCACTGATTATGGTACAAATTCAAAGGTTTTCAACAACCTTTCCCCAGACATAATTTGTGTTTTACTGATTATGCTTAAAGTTTTGGAAAGCCAGCCACCAGGCTATACTCATAAAAATGCAAAAAATCAGAATTTGTCATATATTTTTAAACATAACTGTAATACATAATGAAAAGATTGAGTTCTCCATGTCCACACAGGGAGAAAAACTAAGAGAGGAAAAAGGCTGATACTGCTTTTATACCACACTTAGAAAGACACTCACAATTTTAACTCTGACTTTCTCCACCAAAACCTCCCCCAAAAGTAGATGGCCTACCAATGAAGACCTAACCAATGATGATTTTCTGCACATGAGAGAAAGACCAGATGAAATTGCCCTCAAGCTTCATTAAAGACCTTCCTAAACTATTCTAGTTTATGTGTCAGAAACCAAATTCTGCATTAATTTCCATGAGTTCCAATTTTTAACAAAGTAAAGAAAGGTTACATCTGGAAGTCCATCAAACAGTCCTCAAGCACACAATTATTCAATTTAGATGATGAGCATACTTGGTGTATGGAGAAGGCAGCATCCCAAAATCTTCAGTTGACTTAAAAAAAAAAAAGCACCAAGATAATCATTAATTTTTACATAATTGAATTGGGAAGATCATCTTGATGCATCAGTAATTAAATGACAGCAAACACCATAAAAGCAAACTGTGCATATATCTTAATGGCACAGAGCAAAGCAAAACTACTTACAAGGTCTAAACTCTGTGTCCTTCCAAAACTACAAAATAGTTTATGGCTAAAGACCATTATATCATTCACTGTAGCCTGGGGAAACTGCATTAGGGAGAATCTGTAGGTTTAGCCCTGAAAATATATGCTTACTTATTTAACTTTACTCGTGAGGGTAAGCTCACAAATTTCTGTTGTACTTGACCCAACTGTAAGGGCAAGCATATACAAATCCCTCTGAAAGATGGGCCATAAAATTTACATTCTGGAAACTTTTTTTAATACAATTATGCAAATATTACTATCACGTTATTATGCTTTAAGGATCAATTCTTTAATTATATAAGCATCAATATTCACTTGACAACTGTGATGTAATTACAAGCAAAAGAAGAGGTAGCTATGCTGGGTGTGGGCTAATTAAGTAAAAGTCTTCTGTGAAGTATTTTCTTTTGAAACTGCTCAAATATCTGAATATTAAACAAAGTCAGGAGAATGATTCTCTGACATAAATATTGTCTGCAGGACTTGCCTTCTGCTTTAAAAGAAGATTGGTATGTGAATACCAGACCTGGTACCTTTTTTGAAGAAGGAGGTGTCATGCAAGTGCAGTGAACCCAGAGCTTCTCAGGGATCAGTAATCTTGCTTGTGAAAATTAACAGAGAAGAAGCCCACAGCAATCAAGTATATTCTATCACATATACTCTATCAACATTTATGATATGACCAAGTATTTAGATAAAGGTTGTGCCATAGTAAAAGGGAAATAAAAAAACTTGTTGATAGTGATTTTTGATCCTCACTTCACTGCATCTCTAGGAACAGTTCAGAAGCAAAAATTGGCATCAACAAACCATCAGTGTCCTCTGTGACTGGTTTTTAAGACTCCAGCTGCCTTGTTTAGAGTTGGCCATTTCTTCTTCTCTGCATTTTCCAGGAAAAAAAAAAGTAAAACCTTTGCCTGAACCAATGTGAGGACCAGCTCATGCTGAAATAGCATAAGACTCCTCCAAGTTTCAAGGGAATGATGTTTCTCACAGAATTCTGCAGACATCCAGCCCAATTCCTGCTATTGATGGATCCTTTAAGCGCTTCACCCATGCCAAACCATTATCTCTGTACTGTGCAACAAAACCCAATAGTCACATACAATAACAATCAGCAGCAACAAAGATTGTCATACAACGACTGGAAGTCTGGTTTCATCAGGAGCAGAGAATTCCTGATAACTCCAATTAATTTACTGCACTCAGAGGCTGGCAGCTGATTTACCACAGAAGCTATGGTCCCATTTTTGGGAAATCAAGAGGTTTTGTGGCACTCTTCACCTGTCCCGAATTGCTGGCACCCCAAGAGGAGAATTATGCTGGGGCAGGGCTGTGTGGGAGAATGTGAAAACACATTCCATTAAATTAGTTACTCAAGTGTGTAACACTGCCATGCACAGGAGTCAATTACCCTGATAGCCCTGCTCTGCCCCACTCCCTATCACCATATGACTGAAGATCCATTGTATAATAATATCCTGCAACAAGGTGTCAAGAAAGGACATTAGGGGTCTCTGAAGCAATGAGCATTAACAATGCTTTCCTGGGTCCATTTTACTGGGGTAATCCCTGAACTATTCAAATACATGAACTCCCATATGAAATCGGTATCTCTCCATCTGCACGAGCTCTCTTATGAACAGGCAGGAAATATATGGGAAGCTACGATATTTTAAATAACTGTTCCATAAAATAAATAGTAAGCACACAGCTCAGCATTTCAAGAGCCATAAAATATACCATCATCAAAAAAGCTTATTTTATGAACCCATAAATCGCCTGAAAATAAACGTTTTCTTCATCTTCCTGTGTTTTAATAAAAAATTCCTTTTTTTACTCACTCAATTACAATATCACTATCAGTTCAAATTACAGGTCAAAGATATGGGGCTTAATGTATGTACAGCCAGTTCTCTTCTCCTAATAACCTGTCATTCCCAGGATTTGAATGTCAGAACAGAGCCTGCCTTGGTAATGCTACCCGGCAGCACAGTGATGAAAACTTTGGACAAATCATGAAGAACATTCCAGATCCAAATCATCAGAAGGTTACTGGGGAGAGCCTTTCATCCCGCTCTGACCCCTTGATCTGACAAGTGACACCTACAAAATGAACAGCTCTCCAGCTTAAATTGTTTAACTGTAGCCTGATCAGTTTTATTATCTTGCTAATCCGGATATCAGCCATTTCATCAGAATGGAAGATATGCATATCATGAATTATTTTGACACCAAGACCTTTTAATTTTTGCCAGCAATATTTCACTACACCAATCAGGGCCTGCAGTCAGTGATGCTGTTCGCCTCCTGGGATGTCAGAGGACAGTGCACTCCTGACAGCACCAAATCATCTGGGAGCTGTAACGAGCTATTGCTGCAATTATTATTATCTCTTGTAGTCATGCATTTCATTACAGTGCAGGCAGACAGAGGTTTCAGTTTCGGGCCACTCTTATTTAGGAATCTCTGCCATTTTATGGGCTGTAGGGCTCTGTAGTGTAATTTCTTTTCTCCTCGGTAGACAAGGATAGGTGAATTTCTAATAAAAACAAAACACTAGTGAGGTACTGTAGAAAGAGGGAGCACAATACAGTACATTAAGCAGCAGTGAAACAGCTTAAATGGCCCACTTGTAGTTTATGAAAGCAGTGGTTAATCAGCAATATGGTTTGCTGCAGAGAGAAATAAAGAACAGTTTATCTTTAAATACATATATATCATCCTTTTCCAAACTACCCACTGCTAAACTTTTTTGAAGGCTAGCACTAAATCTTGAATGGACAGATCTATGGCTTTTAGTGAATTTTTTCTGCCGCTTCATAAAAAAAGCCCGTAAAATAGTTTAGTATATATGCCTGGTTTTTTTGTCTAAGCAGCTTAGTGGCCATTATTACACAGCATGGGTATGCAAACAAGCATGTTGGAGAGAAAAGGGAGAGAAGTAGTCTCATCTAAAAATTAATAAAAATTATAAAAATTTAAAAATGGGTATTCACAGGTAGAACACACCATGTCTTATGAGGAACAGCTGAGGAAGCTGGGTTTGTTTATTCTCAAGAAGAGGAGGCTCAGTGGGGACCTCATCATTCTCAACAACTCCCTGACAGGAGATTGTAGTGAGGTAGGGGCTGGTCCCTTCTACCATGGCTGCAGTGAGAGGATCAGAGGGAATGGCCTTTAGCTGAGACAGGGGAGATTCAGATGAGATACAACAAAAATTTGTTTGCTGTTTGGGTGGTCAGGCATTGGAATAGGTTGCCAACAGAGGTGGTGGAGCCATCATCCCTGAAGACAGTATCTGGATTTGGCGCTGGGTGATGGTTTAATGATGATGGGTTACAGTGGTAGTGCTGGGTTGATGGTTTGACTTGGTAATCTTAAAGGTCTCTTTCACCTTTGATGATTCTGATTCTATGACCAGGGGCCCTTCCCAGAGAAAGCACCAACAATCACAATTTTACTTCTTTCTTATATCTAAGGATAAATGGTGGTCCAGAAGACCTTGTCCTGCTGACCACATGTTGAATATCCTTTGGAGGTTATCACCAGCTTCTACAAGCATTAGAAAAGAAAAGAAGACGACAAAATATGAGATGACTCTCTTTTTCTTTTAGGAATTCCTTTTCCTCAGTTTCCTTTCTCCTTTTCAAATCCACTCCTTCTCAATGTTTAAGTTACAAATTACTTCATTTCATAGTAGAAAAAGAAACACCAGCAAAAACAAGGATAGAATTCACCAATTTCATTTCCCCCATGCTTTTTAGTAATGGTATGTAATACAATGGGTTCAAAATAAATAGGAAACTTTCTATTAAGTGTGAGGGGCACAGCTAAGCTCTTGGCTATTTGTGTACACATGCTAAAACACTGGAAAGTCACCCACACATTCAGAGAATCTAAAACTAAGTTACTACTGATACAGAGAGAAATTGCTGCTATATTAAATAAAATAATAATTTGATGAGACAAATTTAAGTGTAAACAATAAAAAAACTACTTCACACCACCTTTCGCCATGAAAACTACATGATGTCTTCTTCTGTGCTGAGGTATTTAATTATGCACTTTCTGTATTCAGCCATCTCCTCCACATGTATAGTTTTTTTGACAGCAAGAGAGACTAAGTTCTGAATATTAAACTTAAAGTAACATATTCTGCCTCATCACTTGTGTAAAGACAGCTGATATTGCCTGAGAGTTTGGCACCAGGGGCCAGGCACCATATTTTCAGCCACCCACACATAAACCCTTTCAATACAATCACTAGCAACTTGACTGTGAAATTTCCAGACATTGATGGCTAGCAAAGACTAATAGCAATGCTCCTGTGATGGACTCCCGTCATGAAAATGCAGTTCTTCAGCTTTTTGATCCCATCTGTGTGATGCGAAGAGAGCAGGAAAGACTTCGCCTCAGCAAAGATAGGATAGTGTGTCCAAAAAGGAGCAGAGCAGCACACCAGGGTCTGTACTGTTGTGTTTATTTACAGATGCCATGCAGTTTTACATAACTCCCTTGTTAGTTAAGGGTTGCTGATCCTACAGACTCTTACACATGTGAGCAGTTCCATCAAAGTCACTGGGACGAGCGTGAATTAAGATTCCTCTTTCAAGAAAGGCTTAGCAGGATCAAGGCTGGTCCTCATGGCTGTTGAAATCTTTGAGACTCACTAGAAGGAAAAGCTAAATCCACTCAGCCCTAAACAAACTAGAAGACACTTTCTGGTGTCTCATGACCCATCTCAGTCTCTCTTTGTCTAGTAAGACAGTCATTCACACCTCTGAGGGACTGGCTCTGCCAATCAGTGCTCGTGGTATGCAGCTATGGAGTAAGAGAGCTGGACCACATCCCCAGAACAGGTGACTTAGGTTTGCACTGAAGAGCATCAGCCCAAGGCACTGACATGGACAGCAAATGTTGCTTTATTGCCTGAGGGTCATGATGCCCCCTGCTCTGCGAGGGCTGGCCCATGGGTGACTTTAGCTCCAAGTCACCCATAGGTGACTTGCTTAAAAAGGCAAGGATCATCCCCCTCCTCCTCTCTTCGACTGCAAGACTTCAGAAAACAACTTTTTAAAGTCACTGCACTTTGCAGGTCATTTAACACGGGCTTTACATTGGCTGTGGCAATCACAAGTCAATCACAAGTGAAGACATTTAGCATAAAACCAAAGCAAGCCAGCTCAGCCAGGAGGATCTAAAAGCATCCCAAACCCAGGCTGGAATTTTCTGGGCATTTGCAGCTTTTTCTTTGCCTTGAGTATAAAACTCTGTGTTTTGCTCCATCACAGCTAAGAACCGGGGAGCAACTGAACCAAAGTCAGAAGTGTGCTGACTGTGCCAGGTGGCTTCTTTTTGAGAATGGGTAGGAAGGCACAAAATTTCCTTCAAATTACTGCAAAATTTTAATGTAAAAGAAATGTTAAAAAATTAGAAGAATTACCAATTAATCAGAAAACTTTAAAAGGGAACCCAGGAAATTGAGCTCTCCCACTCCCACTCTACAACCTGTCACTGCCTTCAATATTCCTTATTTTATTTATTTTATAATCATTTTTATTTCCTTTAAGACAAATGTTTTCCTAAGGGACTGTCAAATCCCTTTTTAAAATCAGCTTAAAACTCCTATCACTTTCTTATTATTGGTTTATCTAGATAGACTTGATGAAAAACCTTTTTAACTCTTGAAAAGTTGTAATTCTCGCATGTGCGTCAGCAAGAAATTAAAAATGCAATGCAATAAGAAAAGAAACATTGAGGTTGCCATTCTTCAGGTCAGTAAGAAGCTCTTCAAACACACTCATGCAAACACACAAGGGTACAGACTTCATATGGTGTATTCTTTAAGATCGTTTTGAATTCCACATTATTATGAATAAAAATTCCTAGGAAAATACACTAATAATGTCAAAATCACCTGCATTTCAAGCATCTTTTGGTGTGTAAGTGATGGTTTTTTGTTTAACAGAGCACAAGAGCACCTGACTATGAGGAAGTTATGCAAGAGATTTAATTATTTAGTTAGATCCTCATAATATTTCCAGACAATCAGTTCCAGAATTCTCAGAATCATCTGGGGTCAAATTCCACAACATCCACTAAAGTGAAATAATGTTGTTAATTGATCTGACTCAGATCAGACTCCTTATATTTTTCAGAGATTTCAGCATATGTTAGCACGTTGCTTAAATCTTGTAGTGGTTATTACTTCTTGTTTACTACATATTATGTTGCCTTAGTAACATCTTAGCTTGTTTATTTGCCTTAAGAGCCAGGTCCTTTGTATTACAGTTTAAAGAGTGTTCTATGTTATAACATCAGAATTTTAGTTGTCTTTAATGGCAACACAACAGATTTGCACTAAAATAAACACAAACATAAAGCTCTTCATTAACTTTAGAATGTGTACAGACTCAGCCTTTTATTTTTTATGAAATCAAGCATGACAGATTCTTCACAATACTTCTTAAAACAGAACTTGACTTCCATCTGAGTCCTGATGATGAGCTGCAGTGTAACATTGCAGCCACCAAACACGGTGCATCAGCATGTACCATCTCGGCTTACAGGTCTATTTAGTCATCTAAATGATCTGACAATAATTAAGGAAAAAAAACTGGAGGAATTTTTAAAAACCTGGCTCTCAGCAACCTGTCAAAAGCTATATCCTTAAATTCAAGGTAAGAATTCAATACTTCATAGTTATCATGACTGAGCTTAAGCTATCAATTTGTTCCTTGTTGTAACTCATGGAAAAGGTTTTTCTTCCCCCTTTGCCCTTCTGTAATGAATTGTGTCTTAAAAGGTTAAGGATGCAGAGTGTACAGCAGTAAGAGCACTTTTTACTTTTACTCTGGTAACCTCATGTCCATGTAGGGAATGTAACACAACCTGCTTAAATTCCAACCTCTTCTACCTTTGGTGAATTTAGTATGTTAAATATCCTCCAGTTTATGCCACACCTAAAAGTAAAAAAACAAATTTAGAGAAAGTTTTCATGGCTTAGGCATCATGCAGACATGAGTACTCATTTTAAAAGCAGAAACAGAAATCTGCAATCCAAGAATGACCTGATAAACATTGGAGCAAAGTTTCCAAATGCAGTTCCTGGTGGCAGGCTTCCAAGCCCATGTTAGGCTCCCAAACTCACATTAACCTTACAGCTTCCATCCAAAAAAAGGGGGTTAAGCCCTGTGTGAAGATGCCCTACAGCATTTCAGTGGGCACCTGATGTTTTCGCCAAGAAGGAGCCAAGCATTGCCCAAAACAATTCTTGCTGGATCTGTGTTGTGCCAAGGTATGGGCTGGGAATGGAGCAGCTCTACTGGCTGTGCCGGGAAGGAGATCACGCTCAGCATCCAGGGAAGAGCTGCAGGCTTTGGGGAGTCAGTAAACCCCAAAAGCTAGGAGCTCTGGAATAACGTTCTCAGCAGAAATCTTTAGGGGTATAATGCTGGACATTTAAAGCTAAACTCAGAAATAATTATGTGACCAGACTCACATTTGGTTTGACTTAAAACCACTAAGTGCCTGTATGTGCCACTAATGCCAAAAGCTACTGTGGTTTTTTTTATGGAAGAGACAAATCTGGAAAGTAAAATTAAGCAAAATATTTGAAAACTTTGGCCTATAAACCTTGTGTGTATAGCCAGTCTAAACTAAACCCCTAAATATTTAAAATCTTGTTTCCTTTTTATTTGACATAATTTTGGTTTTAGGAAAAAGAAGAATGGAAATAAAACCTCTTATTTTTACTCATGGGATTCATTTAGATGACTTCATGAGATCACAGTCAGATACATAAATTAAATTAACCTACATAAATAAGTCTTCTTCGGCTCAAAAAGAAAGTTAGGGAAAAACAAATGACCATTTTTTCCCCTTCTGTCTGATTCATTTTTAACTATTCTTCCTTGTGCAGCCATCACTACCATTCATGGTGAAGATTAAGGGGATTAAGAAAAACTGTAGGGTAATGACATATGTGACTTTCCTCAGAAAACCCACTCTTGGCTGGAAGTTTGGCAAGTTTAAAGTCAACTCCTCTTTTGGAGTTTACATACTGTGGTGAACATGACATGTTCTGCAGAGAACATGACAAAGCCTGTGTGAAACTTTCAGAATATTTGCTCCCAATATACTGTGTGTGTTCACACTTTTCTTGTAAACCTAAGGCAATAGTACACCTACCCGTGCTGTCAGTTTGTTGTTAAGCTACCACACTGGAGAGAGAAGCCACTGGCTTTTGAAAGAGGGCTTGTTCGGTACAGCTGCTGTCTACTTTATGGAAAGCTTTAGGCTTTCTTTTGCCTTTCTCATTCACACAAGAAAGTTCTCATTTCCAAATTAGTCTGAATTAACTCATATACTGCTACACAGATATATTTATAATTTTGTCTTACCCTGAAAAATATTTCTTGTTAATCATTAAAAAACACTTGGGTTGTTATAAATCAGTAGTTCAGATTTGCAGCTGTCACTCTATAGTAAGCAACCTTCTTAGTGGTAAAAGGAACTGTCCCAAAAAGGGGAGAAAATCTCTTCAATTAAATCATAAACATAACACATATTGTCATCCTGGGGAAAAAATGTTTAAATTTTTGTAAAACCATGCAATTTAAGTTGGAAAAAGCATAATGCAGCTCAAATCTTATGAAAACAGTTTTAATAATGCATTTTACTTTTTAAGCAGTGGGCAAATAGAGATCTCATACACTATCTATTCCAGTGTGCAGAGGACAGGCCATTTCTCGCAGAGGTGTTGAAACCCCACAGTGTGTTCAAGTGTGTGTTCGTACGTTTGTTCATGTCCAAGTGTATGGAACTAGTTTTGTTTGGGAACAGACAAAGCTCCTTTTAATTACAGTCCTCATATTAAAAGCTGAGCATGTACTCATCTTTGCAGAACTGTGGCCAAAATGACTTTACAATGCAAGAGATGAGGAAGGTCACTCGTTTCTCTGGTGAATACTTATGTGCCCCTGGGTTAGGTAGGCAAAACAGTACTTCGCTGTCAAGTTCAGATCAATTATAGTTTCCTTTATTTGCAATCATTCTGCCACAGGAGCCTTGCGGTTCAGTCTTCATTTTTTGTGGGTTTAGAAAGCAAAATTAAAATGTGAAGCCCTATCAACATGTGAACTCTGCACCCTCTGACATATGGGGCATGCCCCTCATCCAACACAATCTTTGGTTAACAGCTGTGAGGAGTTTTACCAGGCTAAACAGCTTTTTAGTCTAACCCAGGGGAACTGGCATGTGTTAGCACAGCTACAGAAGGTTTTTGCAGTCCCTAAATGCAAAAACATATTGAGGATTGAAAAGAAAAAGTTACGAGGGGAACAGAGTTCAAATAAAATTTGTTCTCTTGCTTCATGGCAAGATCAATCTATGCTCACAAACACATTCAAGTCAGGCTCATTTGCCACAGGTTTGCATTTGTGAATGCTCAGTATGAACAGCTCCAATTGACATCCCCAGGAACACTGGCACACAGAAACACCTGTCCTCTGTGGAGTGCAGAAAATGTGCACCACCTGAGGATTCAATTCAAAGTACTTACAAGATGAGGTTAGAGGGCTTTGTTCCATTATAAGCAAAATGCGAGGCAGTATCACTTGTTTCATTTTTAGGGGGGGATTCTTGCCAGTGGAATAGCCTTAAAATTCATCCTGGTATGCAAGAATCCATGGGCATAGAAAGACCTGAAAATGGCAAAGCAAAAAGATTTACCTAGGCAAATTTTTGGTGTGGCCACTGGCTGAAGGTAATCCTAGGAGCAGCACACATTGGTGTTTCTCCACTCAGACTAGCAATGGAGTATTAACTGCATGCGAAATGGCATCAGTATCCAGGGCTGCCATACTTCTGCGCCTGATTCTTCTATAACACGGATGATGCATACGGATCTTAACAAATCTGTTATGTAAATATAGGCAGAACAATATATCCTGGAACTTGAGGCTCACTGTACCTTTAGAGTTCATCTACCATGCCTAGCTGCCCTCAAGTATGCACATAGCCTGGTCAAACCCAGCAGCCTGGGCAGTCATCAGACAGCCTGAAACACTGGGAAAAGAGCAAAGTGTTCTTTTCCTGCCAAACAAAGGGAAAAATAAATTATTTTCAAGAAAAACTACATATATGGTAGCAGTGTCCAGGTAATAAAGAATCCAGACTAGTTTAAGTAAGTGTGGCTGCAGGACAGTGTGTTCAGGCCAGCGTAGCCTGTAAATAGCCCATTGACCAAATCACCGCTGTGCTGCGTGAGGGGGGACATGAACATTTACGTGCCACGGACACATGAGAGCTGGAGAGAGATGGCTGTTTGCTCCCTTGTCAGTGTGAAGGGCTTGTTTCATTATTCTGGCTTTGACTGAGTTCCTCTGCCTCTTGCCAAGTTAAACTTCCATTATCACAATAATTCTAGGTACTGCTAAAGGCATTTGGCGAAGCATGAGGAAAGCTAATTGACATGGAAAAGGAAAATTTGCAGGCCATGTTTTCTCCTGTGGAAATTATGTTAAATTGTTGCTGCTGCATTACACAAATAATTTTGATGCATTAACTTGTCTTTTGCTTGTCTTTACCTCAATCTCCCCCAAATACTGTTTTTTTACATACCCTTTTTAGTTCTTAGTTGACTGGTTTCTGGAGAACTCACAAAGGCATCCTAGAGAGCAGCTTCCTTCGCATCGCTTCAAATGCTGAAACGGAACACCAGTTATTCAACAATACAATAATTTCCTTAAAAAGGAGCAATACTTTATCAAGCCAACTAGCATTTCTCTGAAGGAATTGGCAATAGTGACTGCAGTCAGGCTCAGCTGTGCCTTGTGCCACGGCACGAGCTGATGCTCCGCAGTGCAGCAGGGCTGCTGCCAGGTGAAGGTTAAGTCCTTCATGGCAGCTCTGCCGTGCCCTGCTGAACTATTTTTGCCTGTCATCATCATCTTCATGCACCACCTCAGGTAAAACCTCGACCTAGCCCGTGCTGCTCGGAAGTCATATTCACTGCTCCTGTGGTGACAACTTCATGTGACAACAGGGTTGCCATCCTTCCCCATCAAAGGTACAAAAAGCATTACTCCCAGAAAACAGCAATATTTCTGAAGCATTTAGTTCTGCCTTATCTCTGTCTTTGTTCAGTGTGCACCCACACTGACTCTGTCATTAGTTTCTAATGATTTAAGGCATCCCTATTTTCAGCTTTCTCTGAAGCACCGTGTTAGCCTCTGACAGTCATAGCTTACTGATATTTTTCTGCATTTAGCAAATCTAAATATAGGTCAGAATCTGACTCCAAAAAATTGAACCAACAGACACTTTATAAATTTTACACTATTTTCATCTACCCATTGCAGTGACAAAAGCAAGGACTATTAGTTTTTTATAGTGTTAAAACTACACAACATTTATAATTCATATCTATTTTATAAATACATAAAATCTTAAGCAAATTACTTCACTGCAAAGTGCTGAAATACATGCCCACTAAATTATGGCCAAATCTGAAGATGGCTATGAATGAGTCCCTCAGAAATTTAAAAAAAAAAAAAAAAGAACAAACATTGATGTTAAAATATTTACATCTCTGTTGTTTCATTGTATCTTAGATGTCATTTTAAAAATGAAGTGATATTTTATCTCGATTACTAACAAATATATTATCACTATTTTGCTATGGGCTTCACAACACTGTCTTGCTAATAGATATTTTCATCTTTAGAGAAAATGAGAACAATTTTGTTTTATTTAGAGAACAGTAATATTCTTGATTGTTTGTCCTCACTGTTCTGGAAGAACAATGAAACAGCACTTACATGAAGGATTTACTCATTTGCATGCCAGGATAAAAACAGATGGACAAAACAAGTTTAGACAACTGAATCTGAAAAATTGGATGACCTTTATTTCACAAACAAAGTTACAGAAATTCAGAAAAAGCCAAACGTTATTTTACTGCCTTCAATGGAGAAATTCCAGTATTTATGCTAGAGCCAACCACTTTAACTTAAACCTGATGATGTAAGTTAGCAGCCAGCCCTTATGGCCAATACAACATCATTCCTAAAGCACAAATATCTCAAATGCTTTTTAAAAAGCCCCACTCCACTCCCCAAAATACTTATCATTGTCTTACGTAAGGGTAAGATCAGACCTAATGAAGGAGATATATGGATTTGGTCTTTCGGTTGTTTTTTGCATTTGGTAGCATGGACTCATAGCCAAGATAAGTGACTTGCAGTGACAATGTCAAGCTTGGGTGAGAGCTCCTGACTCTGGCAGCTCAGGGGTGAGGATGAGGCAGAAATACACCAGGCAGACAAAACAAGAGGTCTGGTAGGCTGCTAAAGAGTTAAGGAGGAAAGAGAAAAACACACCCTTGTTAGCAACAAAGCACAAGGTTCAGATCACTGGTTTTAAGGCTTGCAAAAGGAAATTACACAAAGGAAGTCTCCCATTGGTGTTTCTAAATTATCCAGTATTGCTCTTTGCTGAAATCATAAGAATTGAAGCAATCATGGCAGATAGCAAAGATATGGCAAGGCCACTGCAACAAGCAAGTTTTGTATTTACGCACATATATTTCAGATTTGGAAGGAGTATTTAAACTCTGTGAAATCTATTGAACACAAATACTGAATTAAAAACACTCCCACATGCACTCTTCACACCCATTTGAGAGCGCAAGTGCAAACTGAAATTATCATGAAAAGCTGATGAGTGACCTTTCAGCTTTAAACACAATGTGTTCCAAGAAGCTGGAGATTCAAACTAAACAAAAGGAAAACGCAAACCTACACAGGAGAATCCCCTTATAGAGAAGCAAATAGAAAACCTTCCAAAGTATGGAACAGCAAGATTTGGGAATCAGAGTTCATTCAACAATCAAGCCCCAGAATCAGCTAAATATTTGGTAGATTTACAGGTAGATGTAGCAAATTGCTTCCTTTTCATCTACCTACTGTTAAGAGATCAATATATTATTGACACAACACCCTAGAAATCAGCTGCTATTGTACGAGATCATCAAAGCCACGTCCCATGTTCATGTGGTCCTCCTCAGAGAAGCGTCCTACTCACTAAGGATTCCTGTCAAGCTTTCTGTCCCTCACCGCACTGAACACAGGGGGAATTTATGTTCACACACAGCGAGGGATGAGCACAGGCTCATGTGAATGGGTAGGTCCTTCCTCCATAGAGCTCTTATGCAAAAATCAACTTAATACATGACAGAAAGGGTAGCCCTCATGAGAATACATCAGGCAATGTAGCAGAGAGTCAGCCTTGCCCTGTCATTTTTAAATTAATCTTTACAATCCTACTGGGAGAATATGGGTTTGTTATGTTCTATGTGGTTTTGCAGAAATTCCATATCTAGAAAATCCATTTAGTACCACGATTTTTGTAAAAAAATAGAAATTTATAAGAGCATGAGGACATTTACCCTTCACTGTGTTGCCTGTCCCAGCAGTGTCTCCTCTACAGTCATGTCACACACAGAACACTATGCACCTGCTTGAAGTGGCTGGTATTCTAAGATGGACACTGTCATGTCAGAATATCGTTTTTAAGAGACCCCTCTGCCTGGATTTCTGGTGGTTATGACTTTGGTCTTGACTTAGTCCATGTACATCCCGATGCCCAAGTTATTTTCCATTAACTTTAATGGGCCTCCCCCCGGCTCGGGAGAGACAGGATCAGGCCCCAGGTACAACCTGTGACTGCAATAGAACCAAGCACTTTCGCTTTTGAGTGAAAGAGCTTCTCTGCAATCATTTTCCTGACTGCTTGAGTTGTGAGCCAGCAAAGATGCTGAGGCAGACCACATAATATTATGACCTTAAGAATTTTCATTTTCTTTTTTTGGCAGGGATAAAGCGCTCCCTCTTTCTCATCTCTCAGCTCTATCAGCCTTTGTTTCTCAGAGCTGTTCAAAGATCCAAAAAGACAGAATCCTCCTGTTCTGCCTTTTGTAAAACAAGCTGCTGTATTCAGAACGAAAATGATCTGCAAAGATCCAGCTTTTCATTCTCAGTAATTCCGTTTTTCTTTTTTAGCAGAAAATGGTTTAATACTGTCTAACAAGCAATTAATATGTTCTTCCAAACAAATCAGAACTGGAGAACCAAATTAACACCCTTCAAGACTGATATATCAGCGCCGGATTTCACAGAATGCTTTATGACCCTTCCTCCTAATCTAATGGATGGATTTTAAACGTAAGAAAGCCTTAACATGGCTTGAATTTGAACACTTCGACTTCTTATGAGTGTGTATCACTAATTACAGTGAGACTTTATTAAACTAAGCAGTCGCCTATGTATTTCAAAGACAAGAAAACCTTTTTAAAAAACAGCGACCATTAAACATTACATTCACTCTTATTTTTATTGAGAAATATCCAGCAAAGGAATATTTACCATTTCAGTACTGCATACATATCGAGATTATTTGTAAATCTAAAATCAACTTAATATTAAACACATAGCAGTATCTAGTCAGAACCAGGGATATCAGCTGCTAATTTTTTCCACTTGTCTTTCACTTCCTTCAGCTCATAAACAGATTTAATAAAAAAAGAATCATGGAATCAAAACAACATATTCATGGGGAGGTATGTTCATTTAAGCAACAGGCTGTTCCAATGTAGCTTTTAATAAGATAGATGAAATTGAGTAAGTGATAATTTAACCAATGACAGAAATGGTTTTGCATACATTGCAATAACGCCAAGCTTTGAATTCTAATGAATCCTCTGTTTTTCTCATAAAACCTCAGCTCTTATAGTCAGTTAATTAGGCAGTAATTTCATATTTTAATTTGGGAAGTGTGCTAAAAGATACAAATCTTGGTGTTGTATTTAACAAAAAAAGTTTATATAAAGGAAACACCTTAGAAAACAGAAAACAGACAGTAAAGCAAAAAAAGAACACAATGTTCAAAATTATGCAGGTTTTGTGTTGTATGGTGGGCAGAGCTCATGATCATAGATATATTCAAAGTATCCACATCAGGATGTAGATGCTGGGAGTCCAGGTGGTACCATTGCTGCAGCACCTGCACAAAAGATGGGGCAGACTGGAAATATCATTTGTGCTACTAAGCTGTTCATGGACTAACATCCAGGATAATATCCAGGATAATATCCAGCATCAGGGTATACAGCCCCCATGAGAGTGGTCAAGTGTACACAGAGTTAAATAGCCTAAATAAATCGGCAACAGCAGGGCAAGATCCTAAAGATGCCTCACTCACACAGGGTAACTTTGTCCTGAAGAAGTGCCTCTGAATACAAGACTAAATCAGCCTGCATGCCTGCACAGCTCCTGCACTGCCAAATCTGGCAGCAGAGGTTTCTGCCAATTATTTTTTGTTAAGGGAATTGGACTGCAGCCTGTGATTCATTTTACATATAGTAGAGCAAGAGTTGGCCTACATATAAAATTCACACTGGTGAAACTGTGTCAGTTTAGGGTGTGATATTTTGCTGACAGTTTTACCTTTAAAAGACCTAAAGTAGATGTGGTTAAATCTGTGCCCAGATACCTTATACTCATTGAGGTTGTTTGTTGGGTTGGTATTTTTGTCCTGGTTTTCAGCTAGAATAAACAGGCTAAACTATATAACTATGGCACCTTACAGCAGGCTCCATATTTATCTGTTCTTATCAAAATAATACAGATGACATGTAAGTCCAGACATGTACCAGAATCTCCCCTCCAAAAAAGAGAGGATCATTAATAGGCCCTTTGCACCAGTGTCTCTTTACAGAATCACAGAACAGCTAAGGCTGGAAGGGATCTCCAGAGGTCATCTGGTCCAATGGCCCTGCTCAAGCAGGACCGCCCAAAGCTGGTTGTCCAAACAGCTTTTGAATGTCCTCAAAGATGGAAAATCCACAACCCTTCTGGGCAGCCAGTGCTCAGTTGTCCTCACAATGAAAAACTGTTTCTCAATATTCAGACTGAATCGTTACAAGAAGAATAAACTTGTTTGGTACAGATATTTAAAAATCTACCAAATACACCAGAATTTTAAAGAGGTTAACTAACATATATAACACCTGGTGTTACCGGAAATGAGTCTGTGTCTTTGTTCTAAAAATGGTATCAATTCAATGGTCTCATTATTCACACTTTCTAGAGATCAGTCTTTTTACAGAATAGAGCAAATCATCATATTTAACTGAAAGGTAAGTAGGTCTGAAACGAAATCCTCTCCTTAGGTATCAGCAAAGTGAGACTTGTCAGAAAAGCACAATCAAAAATGAGCTTAATTTTTAATGCACACTCCCAGTTTATTTCTCATGTTAGTTGTCGATAGGAAGAGATCATAATGTAATACAAATGTTTTAAGAATCAAGATTTACACAGGGAAAAAAATACTTTGTTAACCAACTACATCTTGTTTTATTAGAATCATTATTTCGAAGAAGACTGAGCAATGAAAAAAGAATTTGCTTTCATTTTTAACATTTTCTTCCCCTATTAATACTCCTCGTCAATTGCAGTAATCAATTTCAGTTTGACCCACTAAGACTTCGAATTGTAGGGTCTGGAGGGGGTAGATGGCTTTTGCATCTTTTCCATACACTATATTCTCTGACAAAACTAGTTTGGAATCCACATGTCAGGCTCTTGGCAAAGGATCTGACCTGACCATTTTAAGCACTGTTTTCTTAATATAATGTTGACATATGGCTATTGTGCTCTTAATGTAGTTATTTTGTGTCTGCTGTGTTGTTGCTATCTCATCTTCTGAATTTTCTTCAGGCAATTACTGTCAGAGGCATTTAATTTCTTCTGCTACATATTAACCAGTTGCCAACATTCCCCTCTTTTTGGTGTGGAGGGGGTGTTTATGAGGCCAAAGCAATACTACTGCAAGGTGTCCTAGGTATATTTGTATACTTGCAGGGCCATTTAAAAATATCCTGACCACACACCAAGGAAAGGTAGGGAAGCTTTGGAGCGAATAAAGCTGTTCTTTTGGCCTTCACATGTCATGAAGCCAGAAAAAAACACACTATGTTGCTTTCATGTCTAATATGTTGAATGGTTGCCTGTGGTTAATTACACTGCATCGTGGAAGGTGCCACAATCAGGCAGTAGGTTTAAGCCAGTTGAAAGTGATGTGAGGAAACAGATGGAAAATAACTCAGGTATCCATAGAAAGCAAGTACAAAAGCTCTAGTCATAAGTAGGCAAAATAACATTTAACCAATTTATGCAGTGAAAAAAGGAAACACCCCTGCAAGAAAAAAACGGTACAAGCTAATACACATTGTTCACTACCACGTGTTGACAATATTTTGACCTTGTGCATGCAAGACCAAAGGTACATATGATAAACTGAGAAATGAAATAGCTGGTAGGCACAGATTTAACACAGGACAAGGGAGGGGATGCCCTTCACATTAGCTCTTGCTGGTTCACAACACACTCCACATCCTGTGATAGGGAGCAGGTGCCCTCCTGCAATGCTGTCCAACATCCATCAAGGCTGCATCCTCCCTGACCAGCCTGTGGCATTTATTATAGTGTATGTCTTCTGTTTGGTTCTTGTAGCTTGTTCTAGTGTTCCTTAATTCTAAACTATGAAAAAGCTGCCAAGAGAGTATGAGATCAGGAAGTTTTTATTCTACCAGGTTTCACAGAGCTAAGTCTGAGGAGCTTCTCTCTCTTTCCATTAACTGTAAATAATTCACATCAGGGGCACCTAAACTGGGCATTGTGAGGACCTGTTAGCCATTGTTGTGTTACAGTGTTTTGTTCACATTCCCGTGCATGATGCAACTTCATTTTCCTGGGTCTCTGCTTACAGAATGGGGTGGCAACACCTACTTCACCTGCTGCAAGTATGCCAGCATGTTATCGGGTGATCAGCTTTGCCTTTACAGGCGTGATTCGTGGTCATAATGTTTGCTTTCATGGAACAAATTGCAGATCTCTAGAAAATCAGCATCTAAATTTATTGCAGAGACTCATTTTGAATGCAAGCTAAGTCCTATGTTTTCAGATTGTACCCCACAAATACTAAAATAAGCACTTCCTGGGGGCTGGAAAATAAACCTTGAAAAAATATACTCTTGATTTCTCAGAGAAGCAAGAGTAGATATTTGAAGAGAAAGAATGAAAGATATGTGATTTATTCTTATACTTTGTAGTTTGCCACATTCTGTACTGAAATTCAACCAACCATTAAGTCATAGGATAGCATGTACTATTTACAACAAACTAAATTTAACAGTTGGTTTTACTCACAAATGCCCATACTTTTCTTTAGTGATTTTTCTAAAGGAATTTTATCATATTACTATAGGTTTCACAAATGCCAGTTAGATGGACATGACAAGGGTACTGAAAATATCATAAAAGCAGCAGTTACACTTTACTTGAGTACTTAGATTAAATTGTATCTGTAGCAGCTAATCAGACAACTGGTTAGCAATTTAGAAACCAGTTTATTCATGAAATTAAATGTAGCATCAAAAACAATGTGGCAATATGACTAAGCTGTGATCATATAGGTTGAAGCATATTGGACAAGAGACCTGTTTGCAAAGTTCATGAGAATTCAGCTGTACTGCAATATTCTGTCAGCCATCATCATTATCTTGTACAGGTACCTAGTGGACAAAATAACAATCTGAACTACAGAGAAACTGTTAAAATTCACAGTTGAGTGAAATGCTGATTGCAGCAGCAACCCTCTTTTCTTCTCCCTGTCACTCCCACTCTTTTGTTCTCTTCCACTTTGCTTTTCTCCTCGGAACAGCAGACAGCGGTACGATGGCGTGGGTAACATGTGGTATATTGGTCTTACTAGCACTCATTTACACCGAGCCACGTAGCTGCGCTCCTCCCAGAGCCACACTGCTCAGCATCCCCACTGCCAAGGCACACACTTGCCTGCACAAGGGATTGGGACACCTTCTTCTGTCATGGGCTGTCTTCTTGTCTGCCCCAGCAAAGAAGAGTTGCTTTCTGCCCCCTCTGTGCATTCAAATGCCTCATTGTTTAAATCAAATTATGAGCTTACATTCCGGCCAATCTCTTTATCCACTGAATCCAGGTTTGAATGTAAAAGATAATACAGTATTCACCATAAATATTACTCTGTTCCATGACTGTAATTTCTTTCTCCTAATTGAAATATTTCTGATTTTCCTTGCCTCAGTGATTTATTTTAAGGAATAGCCGAATGAGATTGTGCTGGAAGACACACAGAGTATTGCTCAAAACAGAGATTTTTTTTTTTCAGAGAGCAAAATATACCAGTTCCAAAATAAGTTTACCTGACATGTACCTAGATTGTTAAAAATTGGCCTTTCCACCAGCTTTCATATCCAAGTCATTATGAAAGCAGAATTCATGAAAAGTTCTCTAAAGAACACCTATATGTCACAGCTGGATATAATCCTTTTGTCAGGACTAACACAGACTACAAAAATGTCTAAAGCATCCTTTCGAGTGCCACAATGTCACTGTTGCTTGCTGAAGGAGAGGTCTCATTTTTTAAGGGATATTGTAAGATTCCTTAAACCTCAGAAAACCACACTTTGCTCAATATTTTTACTTCGAAATGTAAAAAACTACTTTATATTTTTCACAGTTATCTTAAAACAGGAAGCTACAGGGGAAAAAAAAACTTCAGACAACAGCCAAGTAACTGAACGGATTACTTGATGCCATCCCCAAAACCTGGTTCACAAAATATCTGGCTCATTGGTCAGGGAAATGGGAAGTCTGCAGTACCTGATCTATTATTCTGTGCTGCTAACTTTTTCTTCTTACCTTTCCTTCCCTGATGCATTTCAGCTAGCACAATCAGTGTGATTAAGAAGATGTTCTAAGACAGTGCAAGTCACGTGTGAGACAACAGATGCATAAAAGCAAGGGTCAGGGAAAGGAGCTGCTTTGGGGCTTGGATGGTGTTGCTCCTCCATCATGCAGTAGAGTGAAAAAACAGGTGTCTGCTTTAGGACAAGGGAAACATTAAGAAAAAGAAAGGTATAAAAAAGGAAAAAATACAGCTGATGGGTTTCCATCTTCCTTTTGCTTTCCTGCCCCCCTCACCACCAACAGAGAGATAATAAATGGAAAGATTTGGTGTTGTCAGTGAATCAGGGTCCAGCCCCCACTGGCGTCTAGAATCCAATTTGAAATCATCATGCCATTTTCCAGGTAATAAATATAAAAGTTTCTGTAGGAAATAAAGCACCTGAAGTTGGATCACATCATCAGTTTTGTACTGATGAGACATTAGATGGGTTTTCTATTACATATCCAAAGAGTGAACATCTGTCTTACCAGAAAGCTTATTCAGGCTCAGCCAAAAGCTTTCATATTCAGGGATACATGTCATAATTCGAGCCTAGTGAACTGGAGATATTCTGGGGGAAGAAACATGCCAGCACAGAATATTTTAACACAGCTGAGATTGGTCTAACATGGAAAGGACACTCAAAAAAAACAGTCTTGGAGTTTTCTATTCCTGTTTAATTCTGAGCAGTTTTGGTTTTTTCCTGTAATTCTAGTCTGCTATATACACACTCGACACCTAATAAGAGATAAAGCCATTCTCAAAAAAAATAAAAAGAAAGGAACATTAAACAAAATAACAGTAAATTTCAAAAGCATTGGCTCTAAAATAAATTTAAAGCATGTGGGGTTTTTTATGATGACATAACAGAAAAATTCTCCCAAGATAAGGCAGACCTCCTGAGACTCAGTAAACCACCAGAAAGCATTTCTTTCTGGCCATCAAGGAGATCAGGCTTCAGGGGAATCTTCCTTTAAAGTACACAGGGAAAAGCAGGCTTTGAACGTGCATGCTCGGGTTTGCCTCCTGAAGGCGGCTGTCTGTGCAGTGACCAACCTCCACACTACACACCTTCCCAGAACACCTAGAGTTGGCTGGGGTAAATATTGCCCAATGTGACCATAAAATAGAAGCTTCCTGAAGTCACACCATGCTATATATCAAGCAGCTGTTAGAAAATTTATCTTCCCAAGAGGACTTTTCGAAGACAATCCATTTTGGATGCTTAGGTATCCAGGTACAAAACAAGAGGATCCGACCTGGAAACAACTTCTTCAGTGGGCAGCACCATCAATTTTAGTGTAACTATTTGCATGAGTAAGTATTTTGCAGACTCATTACTTTACTTCATAAGTACTTTTTGTGGAAATGGCATCTTAAAGCCCCTTATGGAATTAAATAACACTGTCCACTCTCTTGTATCTGATATAAATTACAGAAAACAGCATCGTAAAGATATTGCACGGTGAATAAATTAAACCATTCAGTCATAAGGCCAATGACCGAAGGAAAGAAAAATTAAGAGACATAGGCAAAGGAGGAAAGATATGTTTCAAGATGAGGTTTGAAGAGAGATAGAGTTGATGAGGCAGAGAGATATATTCATGCAATGGGACTGAGTACCAAGAAAAACTTTCAGATGTTCTGATATCCAGACAAACCAACCATGGACAGGCTTGACTAGACACATGGTACATGGAGGCTGTCACACAATTTCCTACACAAACAGCGATTCTCACACCTCACGAATTAATTATAGGGAGAAGCCTGGTGCTTGACTGGTCTATAACTTGTTATGTCTCTAGTTTTTCAGTTCATTGCCCTATGAAAGGCATTTATGCTAGCACAAATCCAGCAAGACACTAGGAGTATAACTTCAACCCCTAAATCTGAGACATACAGGGTGTTTCTTGAGAGAAAGGACAACATTTGCGAATGTACTCCAAACCCTTCTGCTGTTATGTGCAGTCAGCTTGGGATGCTGGCAATCCAAGGTGCTAAATGGGTGGACAAGATTACTGCAGTCACAGCAGAAACTCCAGTCAGGTGGCATTGGGTTTGGTTTTCACTTCTATCAAAACTCATAGGCCATACCCACATTCATGTTTAGGTGTCCCGTCCCACTAATTTCAATGGAACTTAGATACCTAAATACCTCCATGAACACAGGTTTTACACCTGGTCTTCAGCAAGTCGTTTAAAGATTATGTACCTCAAACCCTTCCCTATCAAGCTGGGATGTTAGCACTTTGTAACAATAAGTTCAGCTAGTGAAAAGTTCCTGTAATAACACAGCACTAGAGCCATAATATCTGCCTAACACTTTCTGTGTCACATCAACCAAGAGACAAACAACTCAATGCCACGACTAGCAACAGTTGCGAGATAGGGCTTACTGCCACTACAGGCAGAGCAAGACATTGTCAGACCCAGAAAGAGATTCTGAAAGTTCATTTAAAACCTGCTTGTATGTCAGTTTCACCAGAGTGAATGGAATAAAGCTGGAGTCCACAGGAAGAAAAACACATATGATTCCTTCCATAGATGCAGAGATAAAAGGAGAAGGCACCCTTCTCCTTCAGTCATACTGGCTCTTTTCTCTTCGGGGGGATGGATCAGTTATATGATTGTAAAAGATTCATTGCACTATGTATATCTTCACTCCAGGTCCTCTTACCCCTGTTCCCACATGCACCTTATCTCAGTCATTATGCTGATCAATGTCCCAACCTTTCTATGCCTGCCACCTCCACCAAGAGAACTCTTAATCCCATCTGAATCACCTAAATTTTCTTTTTCCCTGGAAAACTTATCATCTGAAGTTTCTGCTCATGACAAACAGCTTAGGTGTGACCCAAAGAGCAGTGCTGCAGAAAAGGCCCTGGGGATCCTGGTCGGTGGCAAGTTGAATGGGACTCAGCAGTGTCCTGGCAGCCAGGAGGGCCAACCATGTCTTGAGGGGCATCAGGGACAGCATCGCCAGTTGGGCAAGGAAGGGGATTGTCCCACTCTGCGCTGCTCTGCTGTGGCCTCACCTTGAGTGCTGTGTGCAGTTTGGGGCACAACAATATAAAAAAGAGATTAAGCTATTAATGAGTGTCCAAAGGAAGGCGATGAAGATGGTGAAAGGTCTGGAGAGGAAATCTTATGAGGAACAGCTGAGGTCACTTGGTTTGTTCAGTGTGGAGAAGAGAAGACTGAGGGGACACCTCGTTGTGGTTTTCAATATCCTCACGAGGGGAAGCAGAGGGGCAGGATGAGGCTGTGAGTAACCTGGTCTAGTAGATTGCCAGGTAGCAACCTAGCTGCCCATGGCAGCAGGGTTGGAACTGGATTATCATAGAAGTCCCTTCCAACTCAAGCCATTCTGTGATTCTATGACTTAAACTAGGAAACTCTCAAAACAGTCGCATTGTTAAGCCACTTCTAAAACATCATGCTAAATTTTAATACACTGTGGAGACAACTGCTGGTGAATAATATGGTCTATCCTGCTAAACAGAAAAAAAGAGAAAAATTAGTTGTCTTGTTTTGTTCTGAAGACAAGAGAAAAATGTAATCTTATAGGTCTATTGGTAGAACAGGTAGTGAGCATTTAGGTTCTCAGCTTTGGCAAAGACTCTTCATGTTTCCCAGGCCTAGTCATGCTGGCCTGTGTTTTCCATGGTGATACCTTTTTTAACATCATGAGACACCACAGGTTTTGACTCATGATGCACTGAGCATTTCCGGATTCATAGAATCATAGATTTGTAGAATCATCAAGGTTGGAAGAAACCTTTAAGAATAGCAAGTCCAACCAGCACTACCACTGTAATCATACTATTTTATCTGGAGGTACAGCCAAATTGTGCTTCCATGAGCACTGGTTGTGAGGAGAGTAAAGTAGATCAAAGAACTCATGAAAATGCACAACTGCTTTTGAAAACTCAGATATTAACGACCCTTTCTCTCAATTTTCCCCTCTAGTGCAGAAATGTTGTACCTGTTCAACACACTAGGGCATAATGAAGCTGAAAGCCGAGCTTAGAAATAATATAAGACTCTTGGAAGGAGCTGCCTCAGAGGAATGATTGCTTAGCAAATTCCTCCTAGGAAAGGAAAGGGACACAGGTTATGTCTTATTGAGCTTGACTGTTGAAGTGAGACCCCAAAGATTGTATGGTACTCGGCAAGGTTAGACATTTGCAAAACAGACACATTCTTAATATGCTCTATAAGTCACATGGACACTCACTAATTCTTCATTAGGCTGATAATCCCTATGCATGAAATGATAAAGACTACAGATTTTTCCATGTAGCCTGGGAGCCATGAGGTCAGCTTTACTGAATGAATTTATCAATAGAGTTAGAGTTTCAATTTATCTAATATGCTTTACCTAATAAGGCAGTTCCTGTTGTAATTGCTGTTGTAGAGATAGGAGGTTAATCTTTGAAGTGACGGCACTGGACTCACCTGCTGAGGGATGGTCTGGAGCTCTCCAATAAAACATTCATGGCTTCATGCCTCTTCTGCTGCACTTGAATCTACATTAACAGTTTCAAAAAGCTAAAAAGCCAGGCCTATTCTCTGCAGTGATCAGTGGCACCACAGTTAGATATCATCACATTCAGCTCAGTCGCATAAAAGTTCAGTCTTTGGTAGATTTAGTAGTGGGTGGAAATGACAGATGGAATTTAAGTCTTTTGTTCAAAGGCTTTGTTCTCCTCCTGCATTAGTGCGAAGAAGTTTTCTGCGATGCTTTGCTTTCCTTCCAAGAGACCTGAAGCACTAATCATTTTGCTTTGTTCCCTCTGGCAAATAAAATAAAAGAAAAATATCATATTTACTGAGTACAATGTGAGGAGAGGGAAAGGGCAAAAAGGGACACACATCCACCCCTTCCCTACTGAGGTGACTCTGAGAAGATTACATAGGGTAATTGAAAGATTTAGAAAACAAAGAGCTAGAAGTAACTGATCAGAAGAGCAGAACTTAATAGGAATGACTGCCATGTAATAAAAGTTACAGTGTGGCTGAGTAGCAGTTACAAACTAGTTACATCATACTATTATAATCCAGGGGACAGAAGTTGCTTTCACCTGTTAATGATAGTGTTAATAAAGACTATGATTATCAGGTAAAAAATGGTATTCAAGTGTGAATCATCAAGCTCCCCAAACTACTGTTTTCCTTCTGGAAAATAAGAAGCATCTCCTTCACAATGGTCATGTTACTAGTGCAGGTCAAGCACAGAATATGATGTATTGGTATCCTATTTATTACCCTTAGATGGATGCTACACTTCCAATTTGCTTCTTATAAAAGTGAGGAAGTTAACAAAGGTACAATGGACGTAATTTCAACCTTGTGACCCAGTTAAGGTTATAGATACCTGCAATCTCAGCAAATACCAGTCTGCAATGGGGAATCAGTAAACTGCCAGCAGCTCACCGAGGAATTCAGCTGAAGAAGACTCAGAAGAAGAAAAGCAACAAATATAACAGCTGAAGGTTAAAGTCTAGTTAGCAGTGGTATGGCCAAATACAGTCCTGGGCAATACTTTCCTCAGAAGTTGAAACAAATATCTCTTACAAGGCCTTTTTCAAGCCACATTCAGAATAGTTTGTTTGATGTGCTTCTTCCTGAAGACAGGTAGGCAGGTATAGAGGAAGAACCGATAGAACAAAGAATTCAGCAGTAGACTAAAACATAAGGATTAAGATAAAATTATCAGTATTTCAATCCCTAAAAGGAATGCCTTTTGTTTCATCAATAAATTTTTCTATGAACAAAATGGAACTTGAAAATCCTTGAAAAATCCTACTAAAAAAAGGCACACAAGGGTTAGAATAATTTGGAAGATGCAGCATAAGTGGAGCCATACTGAATATGAAGATGAGACACATTTAGTTTAAACCTCAGAAAGGGATTTTCTCAAAGGAGGATGAAACATAATGTTTGCTATGTGCAAAACATAAAGATTGCATCACCATCCTTTTAGATACAGCATATGAACATATCTGCTGAAAGTCAAAAGTGAAAGACTCTAGGAAGCTGCCAGACCCAGGGAAAATGAATATTCTGCAAATATATTTATTTTACATGTAAAGCAAAGCAAAGAAAAATGTTGTTAAATATTTACTCATCACCCAGTAGCTTATTAATCTTTGTTGCAGCAAATTCAGCTGACTATAGAGTGTGGGCAGAGATGGTCCTTACGAATAAATAAGTGGAGGATGCACCACCACAGCCTGGAGCTCCTAGGTAAGCAGAAGCCCCACAGGAGCAGTGACTCAGCTGCATGAAGAGCAGATGCACGGGCGAACCTGGCATTACTCTTACATCCTCTTGCTTTTGTTTTTGCTCTGTGACTTCCTCCATCTGGCCCCTAGAGCTATCCTGCTCTAGCAGACATCTCACAGCTATTACTGCAGCACCACTCCAGCATCACTGGAGTCCATGAAGACATGGACTATATTCTGATGGCCTACTTTAGACACTTAATATGGAGGGTTGCAACACCTGAAAATCAAATGCCTTGTCTCAGCCTGATGACTCGGGAGCAAAGGCTCCTCAGCTGGTCTGTGGGGAACCCAATTCAGGTCATCAAATGTCTTTTTCTCCCCTTGGTCCTCCAGGTTTCCTGAAGATGGAACTTTCTTCCTCTACCTGGTAGGAAACGCTGGTTCCTAGCAGGCCGGCACTGGAGCATGGTGCAGTTTCACACCACTGCCTGCTGGGAGAGGACTCAGAAGTTCAGGCATTCTCCTGACAGATTGAGCAGCCACCGTGACTGCCTGCCTTTGCACAACAGCGTGGTGGCAGATCCCCAAACACGGGAAGAGGAGACTTAAAATCTGAACTCTCTACTTCAGACTGAGGGCATCAACCCCATCAAAATCCCATTTCCCTGGGAGTACCTGGCTGAACAGCTTACACACTAGGAAAGTATGCTCCATTTCCTAAAACCGTGCCTTTTTTGTCCAACTACACACTTCTGTGCAGGACTCCTAGCACCAGAGAACAGACAGAGAACCTGCCTGCACCATCCAGAAGAGGTGAGAGAGGTCTGATTCATGGTTTCTGTCATTCAATGGACCTCATCAATTCAAAAGAAAAATAACAAGCCTCCTGGAGCAGGAAGTAGATGACCTTGAGAGAGTCTCCTCCTCATGGATGGCATAGAGGAAGTTCCTTGATTAGCTCTTGATTAAAAAAAAAAATTTAAAAAAATTAAATTAATGCACCACACATGGAAAAGACCACAAAATAGTTAACAGATAGCTTCATTGGAAAATGTGCTAAGAGTTGCAGTGGGCTCTGGCAATAAAATCATGACTGGTTGTTTCCCTTGGGGATACACTGGCCTTCAATGTGAGTTATTTAGCAAAAGTCCAAAGGTCTATGTTATGCAAGAAGGCAGATTAGATGGCCATAGCAGTCCCTCCTGGTCTTTTGCAATTAATCTATGACATGATGTCAGAGGGTTGGTTCATCACAGCCCAAAAAAAAGCAATTTCCTTGATGATAAATGAAACAGTAAATCAATTTTTAGTCCTAGATGAGGACAGGATTCCACTGGTCCCTAGGGGCTGTTTCCCTGTTCAGGCTATGGGCAACTGAGCAAGGGACTGCTGGACCAAACAGCTTGCAATCTTGCCAGGACCTGGATTTCTTCTCCCTCTTTCCAGCAAAATCACAGCCACAAAAGGTGAATTCTGGCTTCTGAGGACACTGATGAGTTTAGATGGGGTCTTGGCTTCCAAAGGAATACAGAATGCTCAGTGATACGCAGCTAAACAAATGATAGAAATCAGGGAAGGAAAAAATGGGCTGATATTTATGCTGCAGGATCACAACCTCACTGGTCTACATTTTCCCCACTAATTTAGTCTTCAAGTCAAGATAGGATGCTGAAAGACAGTTTTCAGGAAATTTTACTACAAAGTTTTGCAGGTATTGAGTAACTGATTCTCAGACACTTGTGTGATGCCAGGGGCAATGCTCTTCTTACCTCCAGTTCTGCAGGGAGGGAAGTAAAATGTGAGAGGACATGGCCAAGGGACAAAAACCAAGTAAGTAAAAGAGAAGGGGTGGAAAGTGGAATCAGCAATCTCCCAGTCCCATACTCCTACCACCAAGTTTCACAATCCCTTAAAGGTCATTCCTTCCATTTCCAAGACTCATACAACTTAAATCTCCATGTAAATTTAAATCTCCATTTAGATAGCAGTTTTCTCTTCCCTGTACTGGGATCTTACAAAGTGACAAAACAACAGTGGTCAGAGCCTGTGTCCTTTTCAGCCAAGGAATGGCTGTAATTCAAAATTGCAGAAGGAAAACAAACCACAAAACGAGTTATGCACCATGATCCTCAAGCACTGAAATCTGGTGGATTACACTGACGCTATATTCTTAATGATACCACTGCCAAGAGGAATTCTCTACAGCAAATGTAAATGTAAAGTTGTCATTAATGAAGTTGCAGAAATAATATAATTTATTACATTTTTTTAATTTCTCATTGGTTATGTTTAAGTACATAACAGAATAATTGACGTACATGTTTGCAAAAGACAAATAGAGAGGAACCGCTCTGAAATAATGTGAAGTGGAGCCACAGTGTCTTTATTTTGTATTTGAGGCATCTTCCCAGTCAATGAACCTCTGTGGAAGATTAATGGCAGTTGAACTTTTATTGTGGAATATCATTCGTGCACTGTCACACTTCGCACAAATGGTGCTTCAGTCACAGTTGGGTAACACTCCAGCATATTATTTCCCAGGCATTTGAGAGTTTAGAGAATTATTGAAGGGCAAACTGTACTCATTTGGTAATAAGGCAGAGTGCAGTTGCAGTCTCCATATGAATTCAACAAATGAAATCAATGTTAATTTCATTGAACGTAGCAAAATAGTTGTGATAATAACCCCAGTGAAATATTCCACTAGAGAAAAGAGATGGAGAATAATGCCACAGTGTTTTATATTATCTACACAAAGGACTCTAGAAAAAATACAGAAATGGGTGTGGAAAAAAAACCTTAATAATTTCTGAAAAAAATACACTCATTTGAAAATCAAAATTGTTATTTCTCCCAATCTTTATGCTTTGATTTTAAGAATTTGCTGCAGAAGGAAGAATTAAAGAAACCAACTGAGATTCACATCCTATTTTCACCAACCACATCCAGCTTTGAGGCAGTCTAGATGTTTCAATTTGGCATTACTGTTTGTGCAAATACATGTTATACTGATCCTGAAAGTAAACATTTCCCAAAGCCATGATTTGTTAGCACTGTCTTCACATATTATAGTCAATTAGTCAATAATTAGTCAAATAATTAAAAATATAATTATGCAATGATGTTGCCTTATTTTTAAATTAAGGACCCATTCACAAGCTGATTCCTTTTTCTGATTATATCTTTCTTTGCTGCTAAGCACAGAAAGTTTGAGCACATAAGCTCTTTGGTTGCTTTTTCTCCCTTTTAGATTTAAAACAGCATTCTGTTAATAAACAGACAAATACTTATTAATATGCTGTCACCAGCAAAGACACAAATGTGCAACTAAATACTTATGCAGCTCCCCCAGATGCAAATATATCTGTAAGAACCATCACTGATGTGTTAGAGACCTCTAGAGCTGTAGCTCTTCTCATGAAAATACAGTTGCTGATATTACCCATTATTTTATTAGGGCTATGGTTCAGATATACAATATCAAGCTTTAATTTAAAAAACTAAACAAGCAAACAAAAAACTCTACAATAAAACAAACTCACTAACTGAAAATGAGAGGTTCCTTGTAGAATTATCAAAATATCCCCTATACACAATCATAAAGTGCAGAACACCCCAGCAACCACCATGGTTTCAGTATCTTTAGACACTTGAAACAGAGGGATATGAGCCTTCAGAAGGGCCCTGATGTCATGCAAGGGGACATGGCAGCACTGTTAAGGAAAGAGAGGAGTGTCAATGCTGTGTACTGGAACCCAGAAAAGTAACTTGTACATAAACACCACAACCATAAGACAACCAAAATCAGGAATGCAGGGTGTCTTTAACCATCCATTCATTTATCTGGTTCCCATCTATCTGTACCAAGGCTATGGGACTTCCAGATTGCAAAGTCTGCATGGAGGAACTAGGACAGCTTAGAGTGAAGCAAGACACACACTTCACCTCACCCTTCAGAGCTAAATCTATGTTTCTAACTTAGGAGCAGAAATGTATGACTCCAATGCTCTCCAATGACTATATTCACCCTCCTATCTAGCTACCTTTTGTAGTCATGTTAATGACACACAAATATTCTGAGAATCTCTTTCATCTAGGCACACAGTTATCAAAAGGATTGCATGGTGCTGTGCCATGCTCCATTGCAGCCATCTCCTTCCTCTTCACCTTAGGGCTGTGAAGAGACATTATCTCCCTGCAGTCTCAAGAAGTTAGAGTTGGTGACACAATCAAAACAAACACAGGACTGTTCATTAGTTCACCTGTAGATGGAAATGGAGACTTATGCAGAAGAACAGTTGCAATTTGAACAAAACTCTTGCCAATCATCTCATGTCTTTAAAAATGCTATTATTTTAGCAGGTGCAAACCATTCCTATCAAGAACTCATTGAAGTCACATTATTCTTAAGTTCATTTAAAATCGTCACTTTGGGCCAAGCCATCCTGAATTAAATCTCAGCAACAAATGCATCCTAATGATTGGAGGGTTAAATACTGAATCACAGAACCACAGAATGGGTCAGGTTGGAAGGGACCGCAGTGGGTTACCTGCTCCAACCTCCCTGCTCAAGCAGGGTCATCCCAGAGCACATGGCACAGGATTGTATCCAGATGGTTCTTGAATGCAGGCAGTGAGGGAGACTCCACAACCTTTCTGTCCCAATGCATGGTCACCCACACAGTAAAGAGGTTCCCCATGTTCCAGTGGAATTTCCTGTGCATCGGTTTCTGCCCATGGCCTCTTGTCCTATTGCTTGGCACCACCAAGAAGAGCCTGGATCCATCCTCTTGACATTCCCCATTCAGACACTTACATACACTGATAAGGCCCCCTCTCAGTTGTCTCTTCCCGAGGCTGAGCAGGTCCAGCTCACTCAGCCTTTCCTCGTAAGAGAGATGCTCCAGACCCTTATTCACCTTTGTAGCCCTCACTGGACCTGCTCCAGAAGCTCCGTGTTTCTCTTCTCCTGAGGAGCCCAGAACTGGACACAGCACTCCAGATGTGGCCTCACCAGGGCTGAGTAGGACAGGTACCAGTTTCTTCAGATCACTTAGATGAGTGGGATTCTTGCCTGAATGAGAACTGACTAAAGAGATCAAGACTTGACTACGGTTGTGAAGGCAAGTGTGCAATTTCAGTCATGTATAACATAAACTTCTAAACTATATGCATCCAGTACACTATCAAAATGATTCATTTTTGTAATATGGATGTTTTTCCAAGAAAATTCTCAACCATAATTGGTACCAAGATGTGGGCTTGGCAGGTGTATAGAAAACTTCAATTTTTGTCTCTTAATACATGGTACTAGAGATGGGAAACATTTTTGCCTTCATACAGGACCCAGATGGCAAACTGTGAAAGCTTAATTTCAAGAGCATTCAGGCTGACAGCTCTACAAGCAGCAAGCTGAATTTAACTTATGTGATTATGACACATACACAGGACTCTTCCACCAAGTGGTCCAACACTCTACCTATTAGAGGCATGGCTATGAGATCTGTGTGTGCTGCATGTAAGCCTTTACTGTGCAGATCAGGTCTGGATTACTATGCTAGGAACCACATGTGCACGTGCATACAACTTACTTCCATGGTCTACCTTGTCAACCATGATATTGATTCTATTTCTGATTTTGCAAAGGGTAATGAAGAGACTAAACCTAAAGGGTTGCACTTGTGTTATGCCTTACTCATCTCCATGCTGGCACACCACCTACTGACATCCCAGCGTTGCTTTCTGTGTTTCTTAAAATGCTGTCCCTATGTGAGCCCAAGACCTCTGACTCTGAGATGTACGGCTGTGCAAGCCAGAGCAGCAGCATTTGTCAAGACTCTAAAAAGAGAAGGAATTGAGAGAAAGGGTCTTCAGGCCACTGGGGGTATATTGATAAAAATTAATAAGCTCAACTCTTCAGCATTTCAAGCCAAGCAGTGGGAAACGAATTGTCTCCCAGACGAATGAGAAGCAAGCAGTCAGACAGCTTATCAGCAAGCAGTTAATGAGACTCTAGTATTCTGAAAATCTCTTTCATCCAGGCACACATTTAGCAAAAGGACTAATAATTGTATGGTAATATCCCATCCTCCATTTCAGGCACCTCCTCATCTCCCAGGTGCAAAGGTCTGTTTAAGTTTCTATTGATTCCACGTTATTTTAAGGTGTTTGTATATTTTAGTGGTTGCAGATATGCAGTCGGATTGTGGTGCATGGAACAGAAATGCATTAAAGCACCACTTTTTGTGCTTTCTGACATTTCTTCGTATACCACTACTGCACAGCTTCATAAGGCTGAACTTCTTGTCCCTATTTTTGGCAACGTTTGATGTTCTTTTCCATGTATTTACTTTGATACTCCATAAGTAGCACCCTTGAACCTCACAGGCTATTCTAAGTAAGAGGAAATCATGACAAAGTAGTTGATCCTGATAGTGAAATTAAGCATGTCTAGAGAGAATTGACAGCAACTAATGACCCCCCTTTCTCCAAGTTGCAGCTGACTGTATATTAAGTTAACTAAGCATTCCTGAACTTAATAATGCTGGGATTTGACAGATACATCACATCATTCTGTCATCTTGAACACTATTTGAGGTATCCTGATCCACTGACTTTGCCTCCTTCAGTTACCCAGTGGTAGCTACTTGTCTCCCTTTTTCCCTGACTTCTCATGACACCTTAATTTGGTCTGGATCTCCAGAACTCAGCCCATCTGTTTTACTTTAACTCACAAGGCTTCTTTAAAAACCCTGTTTCTGGAACTTTTGGTGCTAGGAAGCCATGAGTGATAAAAAAGGCGGGAGAGGCTGTTACATGCCTGACTGAAGAGCTGTGTGACCCTCCTCCTTTTCCTCTGCTCACGACATGAACGCTACACAGTCACACCAGTGGAATTCATGTTCCTCAGTGCCAACATCATCATTTCCTTGTCCCTGTTAGACACTATATAGCCGTTTAGGGTAATAAAGGAGGGGTATTTCCTATGGAGGTCGCTAGCATTGCAGTCTCTTAAAAAGATTAGTCTCTAGAAGTATGCAGTGTGCCTAATCATCTCAAGGGTCAATTGGAAAGCAGAAGATTAAGACTGGTCTGATCCAATTAGCAGGGATTTGAGGAAGAAACAAAAAAAATAGTTGTAGATTAACCTCTAACGAAGCCTCAGGCACAAGTCTGAGGAATTGATACAGATTCTGCATAGCTATACAAGTATATGTTCATTTTGGTATGTGTGGTCTTAATGAGATCACTGCTACAAGGGGCTTCGCCCTCCAGCTAATGTTCCCCGGTTTGGTGTGTGTACCTCAGCTGAGATGGCACAGAGCATCCAACTCCCTCTGCAGCTCCATCCAGTCTGGAACACTGTCATTAACCACCAGGGGAGTTGAAGGGCAAAACATTGGATGACTTCCCTAAGTTACACAGGTACAGCAGGGAACATAGCCCTGGGATCACCAACCAAAAATTACTGCCCACAACAAAGAACTTTTCTGCCTGGAGATAGAAGAAGCAATAAGAGTTAATCCTACAGTAGTATCACAAAGACCATCAGGAAATGGGCACAAGTTTCTATTGCACAAAGGTATTTGCAGAAAAAGCACCTTCTTTACTTTAGTTTTAAGTGTTGCCACTGAAATTCCACTACATCTAACTGTAACAATTAAACTAATGAAGATCCAGCAGATGTTGGATCTGTGATCTTTTATAGCATTATTTTAATTGGGGAAAGAATCCAGTTTTGCTCAAATATTAATGAAAGCATGCTCATTTTGCTTTTGGACTCACCAAATGCCTCTGTTGAATAGCTTGTTCCTGTTTCCACTTCCCACTGTTGCTTCTTCATCTTACTAGTAAGACAGCAAGAGGCAAAAACAAAGAACTAATAGTCTTTGTGCACTGAGCTGTTGAATGTATGCTCTGAAGACAAAAACATAGAGGCTGATATGAACATATTTTTACCTCTATGAGTGCACCTTGAAAACATGTCCAATTGAAGCCAAATTGAATTCAGACCCCTCAAATTTCCTTTTGATTACGTCCATACTGTATGAACAAAAGTTGCAGGAGACTTTCCAAGTCTTGAGCTTCAAACTGCGAATCTCATTTTGGACAAAATACCCCATAGTAAATTGGGAGGTTTTCATATAACGACTATGTTTGACTTACTATGAAAAGATAAAAAATCCTCAAGTTTTGCACTCAGCCTAAGTCACAGGATCACAAACATCTAGGCTCACCATGAGTCCTTGCCACTTGGAACATTTCTAAAGGCCAGGAGTGAATTCTCATTTTGGACTGACTGTCAGCAGAAGTTCTCTTTTTTGTCCCCACAACAGAAACCTCAAATTCTGTCATTTCCATAACATGCAATCCTGCGCCTTTTTTTTCTGAATCACTCTGCTATACGTGCCTCTCTCCTGTTATACATCTGCTGTGGCACAAGCTCATTTCCCCACTGTCATTCTCTGAGTCAGTATTTGTACTTCTGTCTCATATTATGAAGAAAACATCTCTAGTGGCACTACATTTTAATTGGTATGAAAATATTTGGTAGCATAGTCAGTAACACCCACAACTTTCATTTATTGCCTCTCTCTCTATGGAATATTGGTATCATCATCCACTTTTAAATGGCATTATTCTCTCCCTATTTTTTATTTCACTGATGGGACTCCTAAGTTTTGAGCAGTCCATTCTACTAATATGTCAGATTCTTTACAGAGAAGTATCCTAGAGACATGAGAAGGGAATTTAATCATGCCACAAACATCAGTAGACTTTACACCAACATCGTCAGTTGCACTTACAACCAGAGGCTGACACAAGGTCAGATAGGACCATAAAACAAAGCTGTTCCTGAAATTTCTGTGGGCAGGTCTTCTTGGTCAGCAGCTGTGGCCACAGACCAAGCTGACTTCTGTTGGAAAGGTCCCATGAGGGAAATAACCATGATCATGTGTCCTGTGTATTACACACTGCTAGAATAGCAAAGCCTTTACACCTGCAGCAATTTTATGAAATTTAAATTATATATAACATAGGGTATGGTAATGAATATGGCAGGAGGAAGTCTATAAACAGACTGTTGTCTATTCAGAAACTTTCAGGTAACAAGAAGAGCCTTTTGAACAATTACACACAGCATTTCCCTCTCCTCCACACACATGCATCCGTAGCCACCAAGTCAACTGATCATCCAGTAACCCATTTGAAACAGGGCCTACAACAGGAAAAAATACTTGTTTCTGCTTGCTGTCCTTTGGAATAAAGTGCATACAGGGCATTCTGAAAAAGATCTTCTAGGTTCTAAATAAAAATGCCTTTTTGCGCCCCTTCTGTATTGATTGTCTCCATACCAGTGGCACTAGTTTCCTCTGATTTCACAGTTAATTCCTCTATTTTTTAGAAGCTAAGCCAAACAGAGCAGAAGGGCATCACTTTCTAAAGAAGAAACTTGGAGCTCCAATTTTGGCTGCATTAATCTGGGCCTAACTTTACATATACCAGCATAGCTAAAGGGTGCAGACCTCTCCTTTGCCCCCCTCAAGGTTCCACACACCCATGGACCAACCCCACAGCCACAGCAGCCAGGGGGCACTTGTGGTGCCAGCACCATCCTTGCAGGGGAATCAGCTCTCCCTAGGAAGGGAGGAGCCAGGCTGCCATCCCTGCTCCCAATGCTGAATGAGGCACAACACAGTTCAAAAGAAAAATAAACACACACAGACAAAACCTTAGCCACTTCCAGGAAACACATTTTTGTGCTTCTCACTAATTCCTCATTTAGATGGATGTTCTTTCAACATGTATCACCATGAGAAACACCCAAATAGGTGAAGAAAAGAGGCACTGCTTACATTCTTTTATTTTAAAGTCAGCCAGAAGTGACAACAGTGATGGGGCATTGGGTGAAAACCTGTTACAGCAGCCTTAGCCGTGTGCTGGGCAGGTCTGAGAGCTGACCACCAGCCTCTGTGACTGTTCATGCAAACTAAACCTACAAACTCCTCAGCAACACCTGGGACCTGCCCCAAACGTGAGTCTGGAGGTTGAACCAAAAGGAATGTCCCTTGCTCTAGAACCAAAGCGTGACCTAGAGAAGGGGGCATTTATTTGCAAAGAACGTGGGCTGAATTCTGATTTCTGTTACATTCGGGATAAAACTAGGATTAAGTTATCCTATTCTCGCATTGCTGTCAGGTAGATCAGCTCAGGACTTCTGTCACTCAAGCAGGTGGCACACAGAGCATAAATCTGCAGATATTTACACACAGACATACAAAATTCACTATCCATTCCATTTCACGGGTCATTAAGATCGTCTGTAGTGCTTTATATGCAGTTATGAATAAATTAATTGTAAAAAATATACGGTGGTCTTTAGTTAGAGACAAAAACTCACTTCCAGGAGTTTTCTAAAAAAAAAAAAAATAAATAAACAAAACAAAACAAACCCAACAAAATGCAAAATTGAAGAAACGTAAGTGTGAGATCCATGTGAGAACAAAGAAAGCGTAATGCTTCATCTATGAAAACCACACAAAGTTGGACAGAAAAGTGAAAGAATGTGTTTAAAAGAAACAAAACAAAACAAAACCAAAAAAAAAAAAAAAACCACCACAAAACACAAAAACTAAAGGAGTCAAAGATGGGAAGACATCTACAGCCTCGCACCCCAGCCAGGAAGGCGCGGAGGGCTGCGGTGCCAGCATCCCCCGGCGGGCTCTCCGCTCTCTGGCTCCGTCTCCTTGCCTCGCTCCCTCCCTCCCTCGTTCCCTGCCGCCGCCCGGCCATCGGCACGTCCATGCTGCCATCTAGTGCTGCCGCCCCGCTGCGCACCCGCCGCGCCCGGCACCGCCCGGCACCGCCCGGCACCGCCCGGCTCCGCGGCGAAACCGCAACAGGTGCGCGACTGACGGCGACCCGCAAGGCGGGAAGGACACCGGGGCGCTGGAGCGTGTCCAGAGAAGGGAAACGGAGCTGTTGGAGGGTCTGGAGCACGAGTCCAATGAGGAGCGGCTGAGGGAGCTGGGAGCGTTTACCCTGGAGAAAAGGAGGCTCAGGAATGACCGTATTGCCATCTACAGCTCCCGGAAAGAAGGCTGTAGCCGGGGGGGGTTCGGCCTCTGCTCGCAGGCAATTAGAGAGCACGAGAGGTCACGGTCTTAAGCTGCACTAGGGGAGCTTCTGGTTAGACATTAGGAAGAAATTCTTCACAGAAAGGGTGATTAGATATTGGAATGGGCTGCCCCTGGGAGGTGGTGGAGTCGTCATCCCTGGAAGTGTTTAAGGAAAGACTGGACATGGCACTTCGCCATGGTCTAGTTGACAAGGTGGTGTTCAGTCACAGGTTGGACTCAGTGATCGCAGAGGTCATTTCCAACCTGTGATTCTGTGACTTGCTAGCTTTCCATCGTGCTTGATGTGCAGAAGGGGTTTTAACAGGATGACAGAACATCTTCTCAGAGCTGGCAGTCCCAACTGCCAGCCAAGGGGAACAGCCCTCAGTGGCATTGCTGAGGCCTGGGATACAACTCTGGTGTTTGACACAGGTCCAGGTAAACCGTAATAGAAATGAGCACAGGCAGCAGCAACCAAAAGAAGTGCAAACGCCTGAGATGCAATACAAGTGGAGTCTCTTCCCATGCAGCAGGAGACCAGAGTGGCCATGCAGCCCTTTTAGGACTTTTGGACTCCAAAGACTCAATTAGCTTTAAGTGTTGCTGCAAGCATCTGTTTACGTGGGGAGTCAGCTACTCCCTCCTTCCCATTGCCCCTTCACGCAGGAGGTCAATAAGATGCAGACGGAGCATCAGCCAAGCCAGCACTGCAGGTCCAGAGGCTGGAAGAGGAGGACGTGGGGAGAGTTTTCCCTTTGCATCAGAGCTGCCCTTTAAAAAGTGCCTCTTTAGAACCTTCATAACATTTACACAGTTATCAATCACTAAGTAGCAGCTTGGGGAATAAGGCCAGACCACCAACTACCAAGAACAGCTGAACTGGTGGTAGTAAAAGTCCAGGAGTCCTTCCTGCCAGCACTAGTGGGCTGCACAAGCAGCCACCCAGGCCCCTAGCAGGAGGAGAAAGCAGTACTTTCAAGCAGAGAATAAAGGAGTTTCTTGATATCCCACATGTTCTTTTATACAAGAATCATCCAGGAGGGGAGGTAATACAGCTTCTCTTCATCATCTTCACATCCCTGAGACAATTTCTATGATTTTATAATATGTTGGAGTGAGATTTACTAACAGTCCCCTCCTATCTTGGCCCTTACATCCAGTGCTGCTCAGTCAAGTCTCTCTGACTTGATTCAAATACTTCACTTTACCAAATCCCAAAGGAGCAGAAACTCTTTGCCCTGTTATCCTGCTTAGCCTGGTTGAAAAGTGAGATGCAGTTAAGGCAAGCAAAGCAGGCAAAAGAAAACAAAGCAAAACACAAACAATCTAGAAGACTCTCAGTTCTTCAAAACCACCAAGCCAGGGAAACAGGAAAAGCCTATATGAAACAGCAGAATGAAGCTGAGGCCAGTGAGGAATTAGCAAAGTAAGAAGGGTGGAAAACTGTTTTAACTTTTTGGTTTGCTTTGTTTTTCTGATGCAAAGCCTTAATTTGTAAAGAAAACAATTCTACAAAGTCTCAATTTTCATTAAAAAACAAGCGTCTCTAATCCTCACAGCTGCGGAGACGATGGGAAAAAAGCTTGGGACTGCACTCTAGCATACCCAAACAGCAGGAGAAAACAAGCAAGCAACAAAATTATTTGGTTTGAATCCTCAGGGAATTTGAGTCCAGTTTCTCATGGGAGCTACATTTCCATATATAGTATTATAAGGACTGAATGGATGAAAGACTACAATGATGATGACAAGAGGAGTATTGTAATAAGAGCAAAAGCAAGGAACAAAGTGTGTGCACTAATAGAAGCAGGTTTGTACAAAAGAAAAATACTTACTTGCTTAAGGATCTCACACTCTGTGCTGATAGAGGCTGCATCAAAACTCGAAGTCCAGACATCCTTGGAATTATTTTTTTCTGTGAAGGTAAGTGTTAATTTTAAGTGTCTGGAGTTAAGGTCCTGAAGAGCAAGAAGCTCAGGTCACAGAACCCAAACCAATTTCCCTGTTTCATGCTGATTGAGCCAGCATTTTGCAGGACGGCCCAGCAAGACACACTGCACAATTTTGGTGGGTGTCCAATTTGCTGAACAGCTCTCCCTTTGGCAGGGGACAGATTTGGTTTTTAGTTCTGCCTTTTGATGTCTCACACAGCAACCTTCCTTGTGTAAACAGATACCTTCATCCGCTTTATAGTATTTTATAATTCTTGGGTTTAGAGAATGGAGGCCTTTGGTTTTGCTGGAATTCAGTTATGTTGTAGGACACTCCTAGTAGCAGTGCACTCCACTATAGGAAAAAGGGAAAACTCCTTTATGGAGGCCAGGACTGGTCATTTCTTAAAAGCTGGTGCAAGGAGCAATCACCAGTAACTTTCTTCAGATTTGTAACTTTTGCCTGCCAGATTTAAGGGCCAGCCTCAGAAAAGTATGAAGGAGATATGTTCCTGCCAAGACGCTATTATTAGAAAAGACTATTCATGGAACAGCCATTGCTTTCGCGTATTACTGTGGCACTGCAAACTGCTACTGATAATTAATAAATTGCTTGTAAGAGCTTTGACTTACAAAAGTGTGACCACGTTTCTCATGGATGAAATAAAAACATTTTTACATTATTTATTCCTATCAAAGAAAGTTTCCCACTAATAGCAGTGGAAGATGTTGATCAGCTCACAGACTTCTTTAAAATCAGCTTAAGGACAACATTGCAATCACAACAGCATTATGTGGGGGCATTTTTGTCAGCATTGACAATTTTTATCCTGTACAAATGGTGGTGTTTAACAAAGACATATGTTTACACAGATGGAGGAGGGAGGTTGTAGTAATGGTGTGATTGAAAGTAAATTGGATTGGTTGAGTAGCTGATGCCAGCTGCCGTTTCAGTCTAGGAGTAGGTGGGTACTCGAGATGGGCTGTAGTCACTGGGACCAGATATTGGAAGTTTGCTGGGTACCTGTTATCATCTATTTAGATGATCCTAAACCTATCACTCAGCAGCTGAGAGCTGGCTCAGGATACAGTGAGGCATTTTGCTTTTGGGTGTTCCTATCTCGAAGGAAGGAATGGCATTTATGTACACATCTCTTCGGAGGCGGGCACACAGAACACAGGTGAAGGCTAGACTTATCCTTACAGCTCTCCAAAAGGAGAATTTATTTAAAGACCACCCTCTCTCTCTTCCCCGACGGTGGCTGACTGTCCAACAAGCCAGACACACAGACAACTGTACTGCTGTTTAGCCAAAATAGCATGACATTGACCTTGCAGAAGAAATACTGGTCCTAGAGTGCAAATGTTTTGGCTTGTCAAAGAGGGGTTTCTATAGAAGCTCATTTTCAGGACTGGGATCTTTATGAGCTACCATTACTGGAATATTGAAGTACTGCAGAGCTAATGGGAATGACAACTTTTTCCACTTAGTGTCAGGCTCACATGAGCAAAGGGTCTGCTCCTCCCCACATCTCTGTTTACAGATCCCGCTGCAGTCTGGTGGTGATGGTGTTGGGACAAGGGACAGAAAAGGACCAGGGAGGGACTACATTCAAGCTTTCACTTAATTTTGTGGCATTAGGTTTTTTCCTTCTCTTCTTCCTACTCAATTAATTTAAATAATGTAGGAAACTCTTACACATTCAGGGTCTTCAAAAATAGTAGTCAGGTGTAGCTCTCACTGTAGTTAACGAGATATCCATCCATTCTACAGAAAGGTGTGCATCATGCTTCCCTATGTATTACCTTGTATATTGTGAACAGTGTCTCAAAACAGCATTTTTAAAAATTTAGACACATTATCATTTTTAAAACTTCTAAAGCTACTTTTGGTGCTTTACCATAATAACTACCATTTCCTTTTCATAATTTCATAATAAAATCATAGACCCTTAATTCATTTAATTGCAACAGACTATTTAGCTTTACCTGCATCAGGTTCATTATACTGGGGGTGATGTGTGGGGAAGGCTGAAGAAAAAGATAAACAGCACAATATGACATTCTTAACTTCTTTAGCCAGTCACTCAAATACGAACTACAAACATATTAGAGAGGGCATGACTTCTGAGACATCCCAGGTGAAGAACTAGCCATTGCCAGCTTTCATTAACAGGTTCCTAGCTTTGAAGAGGGTAACACACACCTATTTGATAATAATCACTGTGAAATTATGTTTCAAGAAGCTGTTTTCACAGCGAAGACTTATATACAAAAGAACTATTTACTTTTTTTTCTTAGAACAAAATTTTGCAGAATGGCACAGAGAATTTTCATTGCTGAAGCTATAACAGTGAAAAAGGTTTCAAAAACCAGCCATTATTTATTTTACATTGGTTAGCCTGTTGAAAGGTTTGGCTATAACTTCATTTAAACAGCAGGAGTATCCTTCGAGCAGGCGTAATTTACTGTTACAAACAGCAATGCATTTTATACACCAGAACATCTACACATATGGAGAAACAAAACCAGCTACATTGACTATAACAATAAGATTGCTTCAGCAGCCTAAATGACAGAGTTAATGCTCATCTATGTTAAATGGCTGCTATTTCCCTATTATAGTGGGTGATATATCTTCATTGTTTCAGTAATGTAGCCAACAATTGAGAGCTAAGTAGTAGCCACTCTTCACCTTCAGTAAGCTTTACAGGTATTTTCTATGCAAAGAAATAGACTCCTTAAAATATGCCATTTACTACATCCCACTGAATTACAGTGCATAAACAATAATGGTTATTTGCTAAAACATTACAGCACATATTTGTTGTAGCAAAGGAGGTAAAGCCATGAAAGCCAAGGACAATGTATAAGCTTCTAGTTTTATACTCAGATTATGAACCTGAATGGCATTGTCAATATTGAATGTGAGACTTCCATATGAATAATACAGGGATTTACAATCAAAAATCTATTACGGCAGTTGAGGTTTTTATTCAGAAAAAAAAAATAATCTTGCAGTAATACAAATTAAATCTTCACCTTTAGACAGGCTCATGTAATGCTGAATTAGTGCTGTTCCTCTGGCCAGGAAGAGTAGCCTTTTGCAGATGGAAAGCCTCTTTGCCTGTGAATTGCCTTCCAGCTTCCTTCCATTCCCTCCCAGCCTTCCCAAAACCAGGACTGCCTGTGCTGAATCATCTACCTACCACAAAAGGGACATGTTAGTGTGCTATCACTTTCCACTTGTGCTTCGTTCCACAGGGGCATGAAGGGAGTTTAACCAAAATATGCTCTTGAAAAGTAATTAAAAGGAAACACCACATTTACATAAAATACTGTGTATATGGGGAGTCTAGAAAGGAGACAACACCTCCTTAGAGAAATGTTAAAGATCAAAACCCACTAATAACATTAATTGCTGGAAAGAGCACAACTACCATGGTCATGGTGGTGTTTAACTCTGGTGAAGAGAGCAGATGCCTTGGGCACCTTGTGCAGGCAGCACTGCTGAAATAGATCATGTTGTGCAAAGCTTTTGAAATATAACATATGCAAAGATAGCTGGTTTGGTTTTGTTTTTGTTTTTTTTTTAATTCAAAAGGGTATTTGTTACCAAAAGTTCTTTGCTACCTAGAAATCCAACAAATCCGTAAGGACTATTGTGAGATGACAATTAGCTTTTGACCATGCCTTTCAACATTGTGATGCAGCCAATGCAGAACTCAATATGGAAAGTTGCTTGTGACAGGTTTGACTTTCCTACTCCAGCCCAGAGAAGCTGACAGTGCAAAGGTCCCTCTTAACATGGAAATGGTCTCAGTTTATTTATGAAGAGAAGCATGAACTAAAAATCACAGACAACTCACAAAATTTTGCACTTCCCAGGATTCCTGAGCAATTTGGTAAACAGATTTAGTTACGCAGTCTGTAAAATGAGGCCAGTAGAAAAAAAACCTTTTTTAAAGACCTTGTGTTATGTATGTTCACGTATCTGTGGGACCTTAGGTGTGAACAGTGTGCCAGCTGCTCCCTCCTACCTCGCCACGGCCTCCCGAGGGATCTCACCCTCCCCTTTCACCAGCAAACATCCAGAGGGGCAGTTCCCACAGAGAAGCTGACACAGCAATTCCCTGCACCGGTGGGTTAGCATGCCACATCCCTGAAGGACCTCAAACAGAAGAGGTTTGAAACAGCAAAGTATTTACCTCAAACAGTACCCCCTTACTTTCTGTATTTAAACTTAACTCAGCGCTCCGATAGGACATGAAAGCAACAATCCTGTCATACGGCGGGTTTGTGGTATTCAGATTTTTACATCTGCTAGTTAAAAGACCTTTGTTATGCCAGTCAGACATACTGCCGTGCCCTGCTGGCACAGAAGTGCTTTTGACATAAGAAGCTTGGTTCCGCTTGTGATTTTATTCAGCTCCTTAGAAACAACAGAGTAGCACAGGCAGCGCTGGCTGATCAACCTGACGCGTAGCCACTGGGCAAGTATTAAACACTGCAGAAATTATTTAGCTACCAAGTTCTGTATCTTGGTAGCCACGAAGAGAGAGGGCTGCTGGGAACTTGATCCAGATAGCAGCCTTCAGATCCTAATATAATAAACAACTTCTACCACGACAACTGGCACAAAAATCTGTTAACAGTGTGCATCTCCTCTGAGATGTGTTTGTATCTTGAGACTTTAACTGCTTTAAGGGATCTTAATTTATTCCACAGAGGAAGCTCTAGCTCTTGCAGTCACTTGCGTAGTGCAACATGCACATAAATAAACAGTAACTTGAAGAAACTTTAAAATAATGTAATTCTGATGTGGCACATGTGTCAGCTTACAGAGGTAGATCCTGCTCTCCATGTGTTATCTATATACATGCAAAGTACTCCAAATTTAAATCAGCCTTTTTCAACCCTTTTCAAAACCTGCAATGCAGGCTAAACAAACACCATTGCCTGCCCTGTGTAAACTACAAATAGGACAATTTCTTTTTCTAACAGCTTTTTACTAAGCAATAGAGCAGGAATCTCAACAGGCAGTCACCCCTGGGGCTAATTAGATGCTGTACCTCACTGAAGAAGTCTCCAGTGACTCCTTCACTCACTCCCTTTTGCCAAATCATGTGCTTCCAACTTTTCCTGAAGAATTACAATCAGCAGCAGAGATGGGTTGAGACATTATTCTCATCTCTATCTGTTTTCGACCCTTAATTTTAACAGACAGGGTTGTTAACGTTTTAGGAACTCAGAATAATTAGGTACAAAGAAACAGGAAAGACTATGTGATCCAGCCTTCTGCCAAAGGAATACAGGAAGGAGTGGTGCTGCTAATTTTTATTAGGTGTGTTTTTAAACTCTGCTAGTCGACAGCTAGAACGTTGTCACAGGCAAAAAGGTGCACCCACATTTTATTTTACGTTGCAGGCAGTTACAGGACTACTTCACACCTGCCAGTTTGCATCTGCCTAGGTATTCAATGTTTTCTTCCGAATTAGCCCCACACAGTACCCCCCTCACCAGCTTCCACAGCCTGTGGCAAAACTCAGCCACATCAGCTATTTTTGTACAGAATAAGCCATAGGTGATTTGGAGTGGGAAAGCCAGAGTATAATGTATTTCACCGTACTGCAGAATGCTTACAGTGCTTTGACAGCTGCTCACGGAGGCACAGCTTTGAGCCTCAATGTTGCCTCTACCTATCCCATCAGCATTTACTCTTATTATGAAGAAACATGGTAGTGATTATTCCATTATGCTGTACAGAGCAATAACCCTAGGACAATTCAAGAGCTTCCACCGTGATGTTAGCAGTGACCTCCCTGGCAAGTGAGTACTTTGCTACATCGCAACGCAGTACCAGTGCCATGTCTCCCAGTTCAGCTTCTTTTCAGAAGCCTCTAATTTTGCAGTAATTTTTTTTTTGTCATATCCTTAGGGTAGAGCAAAAGGGTTTTCTTATTCCTCATCTGACCTCTGAAAAAGCACAAGCATAAAATTAATGAGTCTGTGCTATGACTCCCACCCTCCCCCAAGTTTTTTGAAGAAATTTCTCCAAAAGTGTTGGTTCTTCTTATGAAGTATGATCTACATAGCATCAGTTATTGAAAAAAAAAAGCTACCATCCAAAAAACCCCCCTAAGAATGAATTTGAGATATCTTCAAGTATCTTCTGCTTACCCACTTTTTACAAGAACTTTGTTTGAAATGTAAGCATGTACTACACATATACAAAAGCCCTGCTGTGATACACAACAAAGGACTCACTATGACTGGACATCTGCATTCCTCTCTGTCAAATTAAAGATGAACACGCTTCTAAAACCACAAGTAGCTTAAAAGAATGTCAGAATATTTAAGAAGGCACCAGGTTTTCTTTAGACATTTAAAAAGGCACCAGTCATGCTTTGTTTAGTTATATTATCCTTTATTATTTTACAATGTATTTCAAAAACTTTTACAGATGCCTTAAACTGTTCTACAAGAGCTGCAATACTGTCATAAAAGCACACCTACAGACTGAATGCACAAACAAACTGTAATACCTACTGGTATTGAACCATTAATATCCAAAGGGTGTAGTCTTTTAGTAAATAGATGTGCAGTAATGCAAATGCAAACAGATGTTAATGCAGAAAAACAAAACTCTGCCTTCATGGCTATAGAACAGAGGACTTTTCAAACACATTTGGTACTGTAACATTCTAGACAGCAATATGAGTAGTATTACATATTTAAAGCAATACATGCCCTGAAAAGCCTGTATTTTCAATCTGTGCGTGTAAACCTGAATCAAAAATAAACAAGATATATTAAAAAACATGAGACATCTAGTCCGCCAACAAGATTTTGTTTCTTTTTTTTTTTTTTTCCTAGAATGACAATTAACCCGGGTGGGTGAACTCTGACCTGCCTTATTATTATTATTTTCCATTATCATATCCTCAGCATTTCCGAAGTACTATGACAGCCTGTAGGGTTTTTTTATTTATTCCTTGTGCATAGGCACAGGAGAATAACTTTGATGAATTAAGTTTCTTTTCTGAGTCTCCAAGTGGTAAATATGATTCATATTATAGCAAATACATTGCCACAAAAAAGCACTGTATAACGACGTTTGTAACATGTTTCAAAGTTCTCAGCTGCATTTCTCTGGTGCAACAAAGCAGGGGCGCTGCAGTTTTCAAGCACTGTGTATTGAATCCTCTCACGCACAGTGTTTACTAACAGCTCAGATATATGTTATTCTCTACCTACAGAAGTTTTGCTTTTATTGTCACTTCTGCTCACAGGAATTACTAAAACATCTTTAAACTTATACTGTCTGTAAGTTACAGGGCAAAGCATATTGTTTGCATATGTTTTTAAGCCAAGCTGACGTACTTTCATGGGAGTCTCATGAAAGACATTAGGAGGAAACAGTAATTGCGTATCGGGATTGTTAGGGGAAAACAAACAAAAAAAAAAGAGTTAAAGTCAAAATTTACGAGTGTGGCACTGTGGCAAAAGAGGCATTTTGCCCCGCTTTATACTTCAAGTTTAAAGTTTTAGTTACCATTAAATATTTCCTAGCAGTAAACACCATTTCTTAATCAAATATAGTCTACATTCCTCTATTCTCTGCAGGCAGAGCTGCAGTGGATCATCACTACATTAGACCACAGCTTTTTCTGCTAGTCTTCCCAGCTAGCCTAAACAGCAGTCAGTGGTATTTATTAGTTATATATATGTATATATATATATCAGTCAGTCACACCCATCATTACAAATATGTTCTAGTTTATTTACTGTACAATGTATGTATACATATTTGTGTTTTTTCAGTCCCTTTTTTCTTATCTTAAGCACTCCAATGGTTTAAGGGCAGGCTGGGAAAAAAAAATCAATAGACATAAAAGGGTTACACATTTCAAGTCTGTAGTGATTCTAGTTTAACAGCAAAAGGGGATCCTCGTGCTCATGCTGTGAACACAGCTGGCAAAAACAAAGGCAAAAAAAAGAGGCAGACTGTATTTTTCTCTGGAGTCAAAATCTAGAAGATTGAACAAAACAATGTTAGTCCAAAGGGATGTAGAAATGAAAAGGGCATTTCATTCAATGTACGACTGGAGCTATTAAGAATTTTCTTTCACAGAGGCCCTGAGACTTGAGTTGAATGGATTCTCTCTACCATGTGTTTCACGTGAAGTCAAACTTAACTTAAAGCTCTATACGTATAGCATAAACATTTGGTATACAACAGTGGACCCATTTTTAAAAAGTGAAGCAATAAAATCTACATGAAAAACTAATGAAGGAACAATTTCATTGGAGGCCTCTGTCCTTTGACCCCTGCCCTATCAGGCTAAACGTCCAATAAAATGTAAAATGCAGCATACATTTGCTTAATCTAAAATTTTCGTGATGATTTATTGCAAATTGCACTTGGCAGTTCACCACACCAATGGAAAACTGGCCCCCTTGTTGGTTCATTCACACAGTCTTTTAACACCAAATACAAGTCACCAGTAGAAAGATCTCGATAGAAAGTTTGCTGCTGTGCTGAGCCAGCTTGCTGCACCTTCTGGGTGTGACCCAACACGAGACACCGCTTTGTCCTGTTCCTTAGTAGGGCTCTCGTCCTCTGGCAAATACTCAGGTAGATCTGTGTTCTGCTCTACTTCCACTGGAGTATCTTGGAACGGAACTAGCATCTGGTAAAACACAACAGATTAAAATTATGTCAAATGCTGTAACTTGAAAGAATGAATCAAAGTTATAATATATACATGTTCAGGGTGACAGGCATGCCCATTGGGAGACTCTTCCCCATCGCCCTATAAAGCCGGAACACAAATGGAACCTACTATGCTTAGAAGACACACAAGAAAAGCTTTGGCTTAATAAGGAAGAGAAAGTATCAAGTAAATACAGACTACCTTTTAGTGTAGTTGTGAAGCAAAAGCACACCAGCTACTCCAACCAAGAAAACCCACCACATTCGTTGGGACCTTTTTCATATCATTATGGAGATAATCAATTACAGTACCTTTGTCCTTCTGAACAATAATTTCTGTGTAATTGTTCTACGGATTCATATCTTGACATAGGATACCCTTGATTCCCCTTGTAGTGTATGTGTAGCACCCATACTTAAAAAATTTTGCCTACTATCAGATGTTATGGGCACAGAGGTGCTGATATTTAAGACACAGCTGAGCTGTAACAATTGGTATTTAGAAAGATACAGATCCTACCTCCTCACCACTTTCACTTTTCACAACTTGCTGCGCCTTCATAACTTTGGTTGATGCTATTGCCGTTGCCAGCGCCTACAAGTACACAGAAAAAAAGCAAAAGCTCAGTGCAACAGCATGCAATAATATGAGGATCTGGAGGGTTACCAAGCACTTACCTCTGCTTTTAAATCTGAGCGAATTCGGACCACACACCTTTGAACAGCCATTTGAAAGGTAAAACTAATAACACCTTTAATTTTCAGCAAGGCTTCTTCACAAAGATTCCTTCGAGACTGAAAAACAAACAAAAGTCCCACAACTAAAAACACACCACGTGAAAATGCTCACAATTAGTTGTTAAGGTGTTCCCGTATGTCTCAAAGCACATCGTTACAAGTGTGGTTGAGTAACAGAAAAACTAAGACTTACATTTTAGTGCACAAATATTAGACTCTCTTGCCACAAAAAAAAAATTTGCTTACACTTTAGAAGTCAAAGAAGGATGGAATCAACTGTAAATAATTAGAGAAAAGTGCTGAAAAGCAAAGAATGTTTTTCTCCGTGTGATCAGCTAAACAGTCCCCTCTGGTTAAGTTCTGATTGACTGAAGTGCTCATTGATGAGTAGTTAGTGTTTAAGTTGCTATTTATCAGACACCTTGGCTCCATACTGACTGAATGCATCAAAGCAGCTGTTGTATCTTTCAGCTGCTTCATCTGTGGCAGCTCACAGACATCATGGCACAGCATATGCTTAATTTTTATTTTAAAGGGAAAATATTTGGTTGATAACCCACAGAATGTTATGTTTAAAGCAAGTGACATCACCTACTGTGCTGTAACATTACATTGACCCGTACTAGTTGCATCTGCTACATTACCTTAGAATGTTCTATTTTTTTTTCCTTTTAATATTTGCACAAGATGGTTGCAACAAAAAGAATTAAAGTATGCTTGGAGAGACTGCTAGCACAGAAGGGGATAAAAAAAGATGGACTGTATCAGAAATAAACTGACAACCTTTACATAGGTTTAAAATAATGATATACTTAACTTTTTTTTTCTGCAAGGTTTTAAATAATTAGTTATTTCAAAGCATATTTGCATTAGTTACCAAATAATCAGTAGTCAGTATTCACTGTATGCACAACAAGCAAATTAAATTCTTTTAATCTCTGGAAGAACCAACTGAAGCAGTTTGGGGATTTTTGAGCAGTTTAGCATATATATTGAAACAATTCATTTTTGTAAGTTTATGTACTGAAATAGCTAATATTTTTGCATTTTCCAAAAAATAACTTTGTCAGATAGGCTACCTTTAATATACAAAGGAAATATTTGATGCAAAGATGATAAGCTGCCTTACACAAGTAAAAGTTGAAACTGACTTCTGGACACAGGAAGCAAAACATTCACAGCTTCTTAACCTAAACAAATAAATTCATACATGGGTGTGCAGCAATTCTGTGACAGAATTCAGCTTTTTACTCTTAGGATCCCAGGTGAATCACAGGCTCCTCAGTTTAATTTGAAATGAGGCTTTCAGCGATCAGGTAACTGCTGAAGGTCCACACAAACTCCTTAAAAAGCTGGCAGCTTGGCAGCCACCAGCTTTGCTGCACAGACATTCTTTGCAAAAGACATTTGACTAGCAGTTAGCCACAAATCCCAGCAACACACAACTAAACACCTTTCCGCATGGTACTCCTGAAGCAAGGGCACAGGCAAAATTTAGGTTATTTCCTTGCAAACCAAACCCTGACCACCATGCCCTTCACAAATACTACTAAAATGTACAGACTAGAAAACTGACTGAGGGGCATGCCACAAACTTCTGAATTACTGCCTTGTTTTTTACCTTTATCACCAAATTTGATTATTAGATCTTAAAATTAAAACACCCGACCCCACATTAAACAACAAACAACCTTTCCCCTCTCTTCCTGAAACAATCAATATCTAATATTTGAGGTTTTGAAATCCACAAGCATTTGTAGGATCTGCAACCATTCCTAACAGCAGCTTCCATTCACAAATGTAAGTGACTGAGAATACCATGTCTAAAGTTCTGTGTTTACTCACTATGCCTTTTCAAACTCTACATGCAACCTAATATTCTCTGCTACTTAAGCCAGGAATAAACTATTCAATGAAACTAAATGGCTTTTGTTGCTCACAAGCTTTATCACCCTCCCAGTCCTAACTTACCGTAACATTTAAAACACCATTACAGGATGTTTAACTTCTGGTGAGCATCTCTTAACATTTCTTTAATCATCTGATGAAATACAGAGCTACGTACACCAGCCATCTCAGCCTCTGCAGAGCCAGATTTTCCTTTAACAACGAGCAAGGAAAACATGCTGGTGTGATCTACCTGCAGTTTTGCTCTCTAGAGATGAATACCTAAATACCCTATACTTTTTCCACAATACCTTTACCTCAGCATTGCAGAGAAAAAACTCCACAAATATTGCTAAGTTCCATTTGTTGAAGAAAACAAAGACACACTTTTAAGATAGAATTGGACTACAGGCAAAATCTCTAAACTCACAAAGTAAAAGTGGATGAAATTTCTTGCTTGGAGATACCTGACCTGTGAACAAACAAATTAACTACAAGCTTAAAAACAACAACCTACAGGACTGAATTTTTAAAATTTCAGAGAGTAGAAAAGCCATTGGTGTTGACAAAAGCACTGCCTTTCTAGATAGAGCAAGTGCTGGAAGGACAAAACTGTAAAAAATATTTGTATAAAGTGAGCTAGAGCAGCATGTTATTTCTAAAGGAATTAACTATGGTCTTATGAAAGCAGAACAGTGGGTATGCTGTTGGTAAACTGGGCCCGTGGACATGCTTACTTGGCAGAATGTAAAGCAACAAAGCAAAGGATCAGGTTTGATCATTTAAAATGGGTACAAAACTGAAAGATACAGAGTCCGGAGGGCACTTGTGGATAACATGCTTAAACAGCCTACATGCTGTTTGGCAGCCGTAAAAAGGCAAACATGGCCCTGGGGTGTTATCTACAGGCGTATGGGAGATAAATCTGTAGAAGTTATTCTGACATTACATAAAGACTCAGTGAGACCTCATTAATTCAAATGCCATTCTGGTCACTACAGTAGAAAAGATCTTGCAGACAATGAAAAGTTGCAGCAAAACCAACTCAAAGAAAATATAAATTAAGAAAATTAAGAATAATTTAAAAAAAATCCCTAGTGTCTGAAAACTCTCATAACTAAAAGGAAACTTTTTTTAGATAAACACACTTATACAACCACAAGAGATCCTGAAGTGAAAAATACTGAAGGCATCTTGTTTAGTCTATTCTTTCTTGAAAAAGGAAAGAAAATTAGGAGAGGTGGAAACCAAATTATTTTTTAGAATAATTAAAAAACCATCAAGAAAACTGCTTTAAAACATCATCTTTGGGTATTCCAAGTAAGCTCCGTTTATGCAAGATTTTATACATATCTCATGATTCAAAATACAATTCACAGAAATGGCTGACACTTGATGATGTCACACAAGTCGCCTGACTGGGTTTCTGGGGCTAAAATAAATCTCAGTACAGCATGCCTTATTTACACAAACTCTGAAGGTTTCCTTACCGAATCGTCAAGGCCATCTATATGCAGAACCACTGTCTTGGCACGCTTATTTGTGCTGCCGAGGAAAAACTGTGCTTTCCGCCGACGATAATTCATCTCATTTACATTGTCCATGTCTGACATGTTGGAAGACTGCAGGATATCATAGACTTCAGAAGCCAGAAGTTTAGTCTCTCCTGGTGTAGTGGTCCTTAAAGAAAAAAAGGGACTAAGATTTCCAAGTATTTGTTCTCATATTAGTACTGCAAAAAGCTATTGATTACATCCTTGCAACTGGAATATTCCAGTGGTACAGTCAAGACATGGCAAAAAAGTTAAGTGAGGAGAGCAGAAATTGGGTAAAACTGTTTTCTTTTCCTGAGTCCAATTTTTATGTTGATTTGTTGATTCCATGCTCATTATAAACAAGTCTGTTCTCAAACACCACGAACACAGTTTACATCAGTTTGACAACTACAAGCCAAACACGGTAGTAGATGGTCAGTGCTCCAGGGTTACTTTGTGTTGAGCTTTATTCTTTTTATAAGGAAACTTCTCCAATTGCCTTGTGACATGTTTTGTTTCCCACTTTCCTTGCTAAATAGTAACAATAATTTCTCTGTAGAACTGGCATCTTTCCAAATGTTTTCTTCTCCAAAGTTACCGAGCATCAGCAGCACAGCAGAAACACAAATTTTCTTGAAGAATCCAAAGGTTATTCCTGATAAGACTAAAATTTATGGTATGAATTATAAGATAGCATTTTTTTAGATACAAAAAAGTAGATAATAGACTCAACATATATTAAATTCTTATGATTAATTAAAACTAATTTTAATAAGGTACTAATATAAATCTGTTGTCCAAATTCAGCCCTGTTTTAATTATGCCAGTGATTTAAAGCTTTGTATAGAAACCAAATTATTACTGCAACAACTTGCAATTAATCTTAAAATGATGAATGACAGCTTTGCTGCTTTGTTTAGCAAACACTAAATAAGTAACAAGTACCTTTAGATTTATTTTTTTTCCATTTGACTTCCTTAATTACCAGACATTAAACACATTTTCCATCCTACCATATGGACAAGAGAGAACACTAAAGCAAGCATGTTAGGAGTTCTCGGCTTGTGGGGATCCCAGCTAGCCTTTTTTTTTTTTACTTCTCTGCACCTTGTTTTGAACAGCACCCATTTGGAAAGGAAAATGTCAGTTCTTGTGATAATTCAGTAGGTTAACAATATTCAAAGGGAAAAAAAAAAGAAAAAAAAAAGAAAAAAGTGGTAATAAGCAAATAACCAAGACCTAAAAAGGGAAAACATTCCAACATATGTTCAGTTTTAAATACACGCTTATGTTCTGCTTTCTTATACTGAAAAATCACTTATGTTAATTCACAGAAACAAGTGCTGGGAACTCACAAAGATTTCAACTTCATCCTTCCATAATTTACTAGATAAAGTAATGGAACTGATGATAAAGCCATGCACCTGGATGTCTTGATGTAATAATAAATCAGCTTTTGCTAAAGTGACATCTTATCAAGAGACTAAGAAATTAACCCACCTATTTGTTTTGACAATTTCTTTCAATAACAATCCTGTCCATATAGAGTGATTTACAATGGAGGAGTTTTATTTTTTGGTAAGTTTAAACACAGCTCGCTAAGCAAACCCTTGAAAATGTCATTATTCCACCTACAGCACCCACTATGCTGTCGGTAAGGGGTTTTGCTTGAAAACAATTGTACTATTGCATCACAGAATTTTAAAAAAAAAAGTCAGAAAGACTAATGAGAAATAAAGCATCTTTAATAGTTGCCTAAATACATATGCATATATATACATACCTACACAAAAGAAAGATAATTTAAAGCTGTCACTATGTCAGCAAATATAAAATATTCAAGTGCCTAAAAGCAAAAAATCAACAGTGATTTTCATACATATTTTATTCTCCCAACATTACAGTTGGCACAGTTCTTGGAAAACTAATGACCTGCTATTAACTGCACTACTGAAACAACCTGTTGACTTTAAAACACAAAAGTAAGCTGGGTCTTATTTGACAGAGTTATTCCAAGATCTTCCTAAAACAAGTCTATACTGGTAAATTTTATGTGTATGCACACATATACACACACACTCAAATAAGATACTCAGATAATTTCCTGCATTTTTTCAAACAGAGGATTATCACTAACTACCACTAAGTTGCCCCTATTACCTTTAAAAAAAATTCCAAATGCAAGACTTTAATCTTACATAAAGAGAATCTGTAATAAGCAACTGACTCTGTAGCAAAAAGCAGCAAGAAACTCAGACACTACACTACAGGAGCAAGGACAATGGCTGCCACATAGAAACATCAGGTTGCAAAACAATCCCAAGTAAAGGTATACACCAGTTTTATTCTGCGGAAACGAAATACTACACTTTCAGCAACTTGGTTAAACAAAGATGCTCAAAATTCCTGACAAAACCATCTACAATTTTAAGCATACTGGTAAAATGAGTGAATACAAGTTTTCAGCAATCTCTTAGTCTTTCATTAAAGCAATTTCTACAACAGTTGCAAAAATAATAGAAACCCTTAAATCTTAATATCAGATTAGATTAAAAGGAAATTCTTTATGATGAGGATGGTGAAACATTGGCACAGATTGTCCACAGAAACAGTAGATGTCCTATCCCTGGAACCATTCAACATCAAATTGGACGATTCAGTTGCAGATATCCCTGCTCATTGCAGGGGGCTTGGACTAGAGGACCTTAAAATGTCCCTTCCAATCCAAACTATTTTATGATTCTATGATCTTTAAGAAAAAAAAAAAAAGCCTATCTGGAAGCAAGAACAATAAACCCTCTTTATTGCAAAACCAAGGTGATGTTCAATGTTGAGTCTGTTCCCTTATATACTATATTGCTAATAAAAACAAATATAATGAAACTGCACGTAAAATTAAACCATAGAACAGTAGAGGTTTTTAATAAAAAACTACTGTAACTTACGGGCTGTGGTTTTTTTTGCCTAAAATGAGAAAACTTTAGGAGAAGAGTTCTGAGGGCACTGACACCAGCCCTCCCAGCACCTGTGTGTCAGTAGTTTCAGATCACACTGCCCACAGCTGTCTGACCCAGCCTCCTGCCACCATCAGAGCAGCACAAGGGAACTCTTGCTCTTTCTCCCACTCCCACTCCAGTACAGCACTTTAATCACCACTGAAGGTGCAGGTGCATACTATAAAGTCACTGTGCAGCTAGAGCTTGTTTGAGAACCATCAGTCACTGGAACAATCTCACCCAGGGACACGGTACAGCCCTCACTGCTGGAGGTTTTCAAGGAACAATTGGACAGGGCACGAGACAGTCTCATTTAGCTCTCCTTTCCCAGGAAAGGTTGGACCAGATAATCTTTTGAGGTCCCTTCCAACCTGGGCTGTTCTGTGATTCTATGACTAGTGTTCTGCTACCCTGCTAGGGAAATGGCAGCATCTACTTAGAGCAGAGTAACAGTTGGCAGGAGTTGGTTACCATCTCTTTCAGAGGCGGCAACATCTGACATTACTTCAGCAAGACTGAGAAGATGCCTGTCAGAAACCCAACTCTTTCGTTTTCACTGTCTTCCTGAATTCCTGTCATCCTAGATTGCTGCCTGTCCTTCCGTCATGTTCACCCAAGGCTGGCTGTATAAGTAATATGAACACAGAATCCAAGTGACACCTGCTGTATCTGTCAAAAGAGGATACAAGAAATAGTTTTCATTTCCTACACAATTAAAAATAACTTTTTAAACATGGCCCAAGTGCCACAGAGGTTTTATTAGCATAGCAAGACATTTCTTAAAGTTTTAACTAACCTTAAGGGACATGACAACTAATGGCTACAACTCCAAAGGTGTGTGTGATGTGGGCAGAGTATGGATGCTTGGAAAGAACATGTAAGCAATGTACAGCATTACAGCTGTACAACTAGCACATGACTGAAGTACAAACACACAGCATCATAAATGATAACAGAAGGCATGACAACCTTCCTAGAATAGCTTCATCTGATGCAAACGTAACAGAGACTTAGTTTCTTCCTTTAGAAGAATCACAAAGACTGAGAAAGACTAATATAGTGGATTTTCCCCTTTTAGAGACGGGCAAGCATAAATAAGTTTATAAATATATACATGGGGAGGTGAGTGTGTAAAAGATAATCTTATCCTTTTTTAAGCTATATTTTATGCATTTTTTAAAAAAATAAACATGTGTACACACTTGTACATTACATACAAACTCCTGCATGAGAGGAAACATGCGACTGTAACCCAGCTCAAAGCAGAGCAGACCCTGTGCACAAGCACAGGAACTATTATGTGCCTTTCTTTAGTGGTACCCATTGCGTTCTAAAGACACATTAGCCAAACATGTAACAAACACACTACAACAGCATTTCATTACAATGTTTCTACTGAGTTTATAATTTTGACACGGGAGGTTTCCAAATAAAAGAGGGGATTTTTCTTTACCCAAGACTCAATTACATCCCAGACTCTATCAGATGGAGATTTATATCATTTAATTCCAAAAGTTTCACTTCTGTAGTAATTCTGCTTTTGGATGTACTTGCTCAGTCTGTCCACTACCCACAGTAAGATGACAAAGTTAATTGTCCATTCATGAATTTTCAAGGCTCTGATAACCTCTGAATCCCTGGGAAGGTGATGGAACAAATCTGAAGGTGCCCATCAAGGGCGAACCCAGATGCACAAAGAGAAAATCACGCCTGAGCACCTCAGGAGACTTCTACAACGAAGCAACCGGCTTCACTGGGATGGGAGAGCAAATGGGTACTGTCTTTTGACATTGGCCCTTATACAATCCCCACAGAGAAGCTGATGAAGGATGGACTGGCTGATCTGATCATGATGTGGACTGACAGCTGGCTAGATGTTCAGGCCCAGAAGGTGGTGATCGAGGCCATGAAATCTAGCTGGAGGTCAGTATCCAGCAGAGTACATCAAGGGTCAACACCAGGTCCCATTCTGTTCAGTATCTTCATTAACAACCTGGGGCACAAAGGACCCTTAATAAGTCTACAGATGACACAAAACAGGAGGGAGTGATAGATACATCAGACAGCTGTGCCAGAGAGACCTCAACAGGCTGGAGAAATGGGCTGATAGGCACTTCATTAAGTTCAACAAGGACAAGTGCAAAGTCCCACCCCAGGCACCACTCCGATCAGACACAATCTCAGAATGACCAGCTGGAAAGCAGCTTTGCAAAGAACCTGTTGGACATGAAAATCAACATTAGCCAGCAATGTGCCCTTGCAGCAAAGGTTACTGGTTATCCTGGGCTGCATTAGCAGGATTGCTGCCAGCAGGTAGACGGAGGTGATCCTGTGCCTTTCATCAGCAATGGTGAGGCCTCACCTGGAGTGCTGTGCCCAGGTCTAGGCTCCCCATTACACAAGACGCATGAACAGGCTGCCGAGTCCAGCAAAGGGTGAGGAGGATGATTACAAGGCTGATGAGAGAAGGGAGAGAGATCTGGGACAGTTGAGTCTAGAGAAGGCTCAGAGGGGAAGCTTATTAATGTATACAAATACCTGAATGGGGTGGAAAGAGGACAAAGCCAGGCTCTTTTCAGCGGTGCCCAGTGCCGGGACCAGAAGCAACAGGCACAAACTGAAAAACCAGAAAACACTTTTCTACTGTGAAGGTGACTGAGCACTGGCAGAAGCTGTCCAGACAGGTTGCAGAGTCTCCATCCTAGGAGATACTCAAAGGCTGCCTGGACATGGTTCTGGGCAACATGGTTTAGGTGTCTCTGCCTGAGGGGACAGGAGCTGGATCAGAAGACCTGCAGAGGTCCTTTCCAACCTCAATCACCCTGAGTCTGTGAACACATATTGAGAAGTCATTAAGTAAATTCAAACAGCAATATACATGGAGCACATCCATTTTTACCTACTTGTGGATCTTTAATTTTTCAAGTTAAGAATACTTTAGAAGATGGGCTTTTATGTAAGTAAAGCAAAAATTTATTTAATTTTCCTGCCAACTCTTTTCCTTACACATTGTCTTCCAAACAGTTCTGCATGACAGCTTACACAACTCTCATGATCAGATGCATTAGAAAGACTGATTTCAGAAATTTCCTGTTCTCATATTTAGACTTACAGTTCACTGCTCAGTCCTAAATTGTTTCATCTTAAGGCATCATGAATTCAAGGCAAGACTAGCTGCAAAAAAGGAAGGCATCGTTCTCAAAGTCATTAGAACTTGACAGTTGGTATCTCAGATGTTTTTACCTTCATAGAATCATCCTTGAATGGTTAACATCGGAAGAAGACCCTGACGATCATCTAGTTCCAACTCCCCTGCCATGGGCAGCAACTCCTTCAACTAGACCAGGCTGCTGAGAGCTGCATCCAATCTGGCCTTGAACACCTTCGGAGATGGTGCATCCGCAACTTCCCTACGCAACCTGTTCCACCCTAGCTTATAGCAAGATCTTATTACACACAGTCATCACAGAAAAACTATTGCAATTACTACACCTTGTAATAATGATTTAAAAACTTTTAATACAGAACTTAAAAATCCAATAGTTCACTGGTTCAAACATGACATTGATTTTAGGAGAACACTGCTCCCAGTTTTCTCCCTCAAAATATGTAATGTCTTTGTAATTCTACTTAGCACAATAATTGTATTCAGTAAATAGAGTATAAAGCCAAAGATGAGATCACACAGACAAACCAAAGAAATATTTTAATCTCAAGTAACTTCACAACCTAGATCAAAAAGTCAGTGTATATAAGCTCACTCAGCAGTTTACACTGTTACTCTCTTATCTGGATCTGATGTAGTTCAAGAGTATTCAATTTGTCATCTGTGGACCAATCTCAGCCTTGTACAGATGCACCTTTTTTCCCCAGGGTTGCTCATGAGCAAGAGAACCAAAGACAGTGAGAGAGACTATTCTCAGCTTCTACGTTAAGAATTAGGCATCACTTACATCTCAAGGCTGACCTGTGGGGCTGTCCTGTGCAGAGCCAGGAGCTGAAATCAATGGTCCTTGAAGATCCCTTCCAACTCAAGATACTTTACGATTCTCAGGATACATGGAGAAGAGCTACAGCTCATTTCTCTGAGAAACTTCTGTGAGAAGAGGGCAGTCAGAGGTAGACTCTATGATAGAACTCATGCCCCAGAACTCTGTTAAGATCCAAGCAAGGAAAACAATACACAAGAAGGGTACATTTGCAGTACACCACTTACATAACATCACTTTTCACATAGAGTGTCTGCACTATATGTATTTTCAGTTAGCATGGCCCCATAAGTAAGGAAGCATGACATATAGCCTTACAAATCATGGACAAAGGCTGTGGTACAGCCAAACAGAAAAAGTGGATGTGAACTGTATGTTTCAGCACAGTGCTCTTGTTCACTAGTACTTGGGAAACCAACACAAAGAAAAAAGCAGTTCTGTAAAAGAAAAAAAAAAAAAAAAAAAAAAAAAAAAAAAAAAAAAAAAAAAAAAAAAAAAAAAGTAGCTAACAGTGGTGAAGGAAAGATAAACTCTAAACACAAAACTAAGGAAACAGATCTTGATGTTTCAAAGTTAGTTTAAGTAAAATTTCCTGTATTGATATCTCAAGGATTTTACATGGTAATGGAAAGTAGTATTTTTAAAGCAGATCTTTAAAACGAACTCACTACACAATTCAAGTCTAACAAATATGAAGAGTTTGAAGAAGAAAAATGTCTTCATTATCCAAGTTAAGGCTCCAGTATTTGGCAAGAACTCAGCTGAATGCTATCCTAAATAACCTACTCATAAATTAAAACTAAAAACTACTCTCTGACTTAACTTACAGTCACAGAAGAATCCTAAATCAGTGAACGTAACGAAGGACTGAATGTGTAATTTTTCCTTCAAAAGACTAGTTTGAGAGACTCCATTTACAGAGTGACGCAAGCACCTTTCCAAAAACTTAGAGAAAACCTATCATCACACAGAAGCAGATATTCTCATTTGATCCCAATCCTCTTCATACATGCAAGAACTGTCCCTATATTTTTCCCTAGGATCCTAAGTAGTGATATTTTCAACCATCATTTTATTTCTGTAATAAACTTCATTCACTGCAATGAATATAGTAGCCCATCTGACACAAAAAGTACGAGTAAGAACTTCATGGATTGACATGAACTCTATCATTCTATTCTATCATTGCTGGGCAAGTGCATGCATATCAGAACGTTTAAAGTATATACACGGTAGAGATTTATCATTTAGTTATGTGTAACAAATGGCTAATCAGCATATACTCAGATTACTATGCATTAAGACCACTGATGTATTTGTTTCCAGGCGAGCAATTTCTTTTGGAACCCTTTCTTCCTATACTTAAAGACAGAAATTGTTTCCAGCAACTAAAGGAAGCAGTAAGCTGCAAAGAGTTGCTACATTCTGTAAGAGGGGGGGTGGGAAATCACTAATCCTTGATTTTAGAAGCGAGACACAGTGATTGACACAGTTTTGATGAAAACTTTGAGCATGAATGACAAGCCTAAAGAAAGAGCATGGTATTAGAGAAAAAGCAATCTGTTTCAAGACAGTTATCTGATCTAGCTGCTTTTCTGCGTGTTCTGCTCCAGTGCCAGGGCAAGATTCCTTCTTATCTCCAAGAATGCTGCTCTTTCTTGTAAGCTTTTAGTGCATCTCGTGATACAGTGGGCTCACTCACAAGCACACAACTGCTCTCCTGACTCGTTCCAGGCCACAGGCACATTATTTGAAAACAACTTGAAGAACAGCATTGCTTCAGCACACACCTTCTCAGAGTCCCAGTATGGTGCTACTACCACTCTACACCTCAGTTCCCTCTAGCCCCAAAACACAGCAAAGACCGGATAATATTACAGAGCAGCTCACAAAATGATTACCAGCTGCTTTCTGAAAAGAAAAAAGGTAAAATCCTGAAGAATACAGACAGCAGGATCCTTATGTTGGTCAATAACGATGTATTAAGCATAGTAATGGGTTAACAACAGGAAAAACAATTTTTTGTTTTTCTCGTAGGTGTAGAACAGAAAAAACAAGAGAACCTGTAGGACTGGGCAAGCCTTAAGTGACAGAATAAGCAGCAGCAGTATGGATCTTCAAACCCCAAAACCAAGCAGGTAGACTGCTCAATGAAGCTAAGAACAGCCTGAGTACAGTTGTGTTATGTGACTACACTCCAGTGGTATCAACCACGAGCTCCCAGGCTGTTGCAGCATGGAAACAAGGCAAGGTCACACAGATTTTCCTAGAATGCTCTCTAGAACTGCAAGACGCCTGTCACCTGGCAAGCCTTTCAGATGCTACTCATAGTACTAGCTGTAACAATTTGACCAGCAGACATTAAACTAAAAAGCTCGCAATGAACAAGGAAACCTGATGTCTTAAGGTTGATTTTGCACTTAACAAGATATACCCCACTGCAATTAGGAGTGATGAATGGATTTCTCAATGCCACTTCCAGCTCAGTTAACATCATATACCTACTGACCCTAAAAATGTACAGAAACCTCGTGTAAATGCTGGGATGTTCTGAAGACTGTTGAAAACAAACAAACAAAAAGGCCTAAATATTAAATGAGTTGTAAATAAGAGTAAAATCACAGTACAATCCCATTAACTGCTGTAAAATCAGCGACTGTGATATAATTTAAACGTTTAGCAAATTGATTAATTACCCATACTTAGAACATTTTCCTGATTCATTCTATTGTCCTCTGATCACAAGAAGAGAATGAACTTTCAAGAATGGGATAACAGATTTGAACATATGCCATATGCTTAACCCAGCTATTCATCCAATTTTGTTTAACTCTTGCTATTTATACACTAAATGGAAAATCAACTTTTGATCTCCCACAGCTTGGTATCTACCATATGGACATACTCTACATTTAAAAAAAAAAAAAAGCAAGGCCTGTTAACTAAACTCAAAAGGCTCCATAGTAGCATTTGCTAGACAAGAGTCCACATAACAGACAAACTCCATGTTGAATTTCTCAGTAGCTAATTCCAACATCTTGCCTGCTAATGAACAGTAACAATTTCATGGATGGCAAAAATTATGTTTATGATATGGTTTCAACAAATTTCATCAGGGCTAAAAAAAAAAAAAAATATCTTAAGGGTAACAACTGTCTCCGGTCCTTTACAATGAAAGATAAAATGTTGGCATTAAAAAGTCAGTTCTTCGTGGGAATGATGCTGTGGTGACACATAGGTAGAAGTTCTGGTAGTGCTGAAATCAAGCTCAGCACAGAAGCATTTTAGAAACATCTTGAAGGAAGCCAAATACCACTATCTTGTGTTACCAACATGCTAACAGCACTAAGAATATAATATAATAATAGTTGATTATAGTCCACAATTATCTGGAAAATCCATTTATATCTTAAAATCCACACTATTTATTTTAGTTTTTATAAGTAAGGTTCATCTGATTATTTCCCTGAAATTTACTGGAGAAAGTTAAAAAAAAAAAAAAAGAAAGAAAAAAAAGAGTTTGAAAGCTCCAAGATACAGGCTTCCCTAAACAAAGCCTGTATGAATAAGAAGAATTAAACTACAGCAGCAACCTGTCCCAGAGAAAAAAAATGCAGGTTTAATCTATGTAGGCATTCCATGTCTAAGCTTCGTATTTGATTAATTTGCTAATATCAATTCAGCAGAGTCTTAAAGCAGGTAATTATTGAAACATCTTGTTTCCTACTCTTAAACTACTTATTTATTAGGAACTGCTGGTTTTATTTTTAAGCAAGTCAGTATTAGCAGTTTCACTTCCAGTCAAAGGGCCTGCAGTCCCCATGCAAAATAGGTTGAAGCACACAACAAGGTTTAAAAAAATATGTTGTGGGAACTTGATGATGTACTGTATAAATACAGCATGTGCTAACAATTTTTATTTGTTTCAAGTTATTAGATAGGACTTTCTACTGCAAAATTCAATGGAAATCCTGTCAAAAGATAGCAGGTACTGCAAAACAACAAAGTATCAAAACATATCCCTGGATAGAAATACATTCGACTGAGAATAACATACTTTTATATTAATTGTTCCAGAACAAAATTCACTTTCTCCAGAAATAACAGCTCCATCCAGAAACTACTAATGAAGGCTGTTTCATGATTAGTATCTTCTCAGGTATCTCGCTTTGTAGCATTTATTGCCTGTAGTACAATCTGAAACTATGTAAGTTTTAATCAAACACCAGCACTTTACTACGTTTATTGATCAAGGAGCACTAAGGAAAAAAGAATAATAAAAGGGTAATTCACTTATGGCTTATTAGAAAAAAAATGTGCTATTTTTTTGGGATGCTTATCATGAAGGTCAAAGACCAGGGACAAACACCCCCTGTGGACAAAGTCATTGTAAACCAAATGTAGCCATTTGACACTGGCAGGGGAAGATGAGAAACCTCACAGTGTTAACCATGTATCAACTGCCTCTTCATAAGTAAATGATTCCAGCCTACAATACTGTCAATCCACACTTGCACTAGTATTAAATACTTCACCACACAATTTGGTACTTTGATTTCAAAGCATCTTAAGCCTTCTCAGCTCTTAATTTTAGTAAGCATCAGTAAAAGCATGTTGAAAAACCTACCTCAGCACTTTTTCTTGTAAACTCAATAGTAACCAGAAAAGGTCACTGTACTCCTGAAATGCTTTCAACACCAGCTGATGGCAAGGCTTACCGAGCATTAAAGGCATCCTCTGTTACCATTACTAATCCTGAGTCTTCTACCAATCCACTTAAATCTCTACCTTCCATACCGGTACAGAAATGCACCACAAAAAGAAAAGAAGTTGCCTTTTGGCACACCATGTCAGGCAGATCTTGAGGCACTAAGTTCAGCATTATAGGATTTGTTTCCTGTCCTACAGTCAGCAGTTACTTAAATACCAACTCAGATTCTATTATTTTTTAACATATCATAATATTGTGTCTCACTCCATAAAACACTTCATTTTTTTCACAATCAATATTTCTCAGAGTTCCCTATTTGTTTTAATACAAAGTCTGCAAAAAAATAGGAATTAAAAACATCTTAAGCTTAAATGACATTCTAAAATATTTAACTTCCACTTTCAGTCAATTTCTAAATAAAGAAGAAACTGGCTAAGACATAGAGCACAAAAGGTTTTTAAACAGATGTGTTTTTATTGAAGTTATTTTATACTTTAAAACCTTTTCTCAGTGTTTCAAAGTTCTTTATTTTTTTAATTCTGAAATACTCATCACAATATTTCTTGCCTACAGTGAAAAGCAACTAATTCATTTTTAACTTCCCAACAGATTTTTTCCCCATTTAAATAGAAAGCACTCAAAGCAATTAGCATTGTGGCCCTCCATCAGAAAAGCAACACCAGAACAATGCTTATTTACTCAGTAACAGGTACTGAAAAGTCTTCCAGGTTTAGGAACCTATGATTTGGTAATTGTACATCAATCACCACTGTAGAACTTAGGCACCTCAATGGATAGGTAACTACTTTCATTGCTTCTTATCATATTCTCAAGCCAGTCATTGTAAACCAGCCAAAGGCCACGATTTTGAAGAACTTGCAGGCACTCTCCAAATCTCACACTACATAAAAACACTGCACTAATAACTACTGACTTTGTTACCTATTTGTCAACTCATTAACACGAAATTCTCAAAATGCTAAGAAAATGGAACATTTATATCAAAGGCAAGAGGCAAAAGAAACTGTTGAAATGCAAGCACTGTGGCGTCAGAGAAAGTTTTGCATTAGCCACAAGTGCCACGCAGAAACCAGTAACAGAAGTTCCGCTGTTTCACGGAGTGTGCAAATGCTCTGACGTAACACAGCCAAAGCTGGTCCATTGAACCAGTACTGAACTGGTACTCTGAAAAGTCCATGGAAGCTTAGTACCTGAATTAAATTGAGACAGACATCAGGCAGCATAAAGCTGCACAACCGACAGTCCTGACAGAAATGCCAGGCACCAAGTGGAACGCTGTGAGGTAACAGCAGGAGCCTGGAGAACAAAGAACAAAACTAAACTGTATTTCTGACTGCAGTCAAAAATAATCTAATAAGAATTACACAGACATGACAGAATGAAAAAAATAGTAACACAAACACAGAAAATCCAAAACCAGAGATTAACAAACACCTATACTGTTGAGCACAGAAACAGTAGTGATCATGTAGAGCTCCTAAGCAAGTTGCATGCAAGCAGAAATGATGACTGTGTAATGCTCTTTGACTACAGAGAGGTCCTGAGATAAACAAAAAACCCAAAAAAATCCCACTAACATCCAAAGTACATCTTGTAGGGCACAGAGCAGACCCTTCCACTGGGTCATGCTTTTGTATTTTTTTTATGAGCAATTCTACACTCACAAACAGTAAGCTTGTCCTAAATTGTATCTCTCAAAGCAAAGCTTTAGAACAGTCATTTACATGACTGTTAATTTCTATTAACCCATGCAAAACATAAACTCACAGTACTATTTCAACATGTAACTTACTAGTTACATTTGAACTGCTGATGGTCCAGTCTTTGCCCAGTCTTACAAATGACATCCATCTTTCCAAGACTTTAAACCTTATTTTCTAACCTCACAGCAGCCATAAGATTCTCCCAGAAAGCCTATTACGTCATGACTAAAGTCTAGGTTAACACCAATATTGTAAAACTAGGACTTGAACTAATGCTTTTTGTGTTTTATTTGTCATCATTTGTCCCTGGGCCTGCACCTCTGTGTTGAGATCATAACTTCCTATACGGTTACTAACACTGAAATGCACTAGAGGAACCAAAGACTGCTGAACCAAAGTCTGAACTTTTGTTAGTTTGCCATGATCCACAAACAAAAAGAGCAGAAACTTGTACTGAGAACATGCCTAACTAACTGAGGTAGCTCACTACATTAAACCCCCTCCCCTAGATATAACCTCCTTCAAGTACCAGAAAGCTTTTGACAGACAGAAGGAGCTTTCAGTTATTTAGAACAAATAACGTGGTGTTTTTAAAGAGGACATACTGATGTCTCCTACATTTTGTAATATTTCATTGTTTTGGATTTATTTTTTTTGGGGGGAGGGGGGAAGGGGGCAGAGGATGCTTTCTCAAAAATAACTTCAAGAAACAATCTATTTCCAAAACTTGTACCATTTAGAAAATATACAATAAAAACATTCTTTAAAGAAACTCAGGGTATCTAGGAGAGAGGGGGATATTAAGCTACTTTGCTTAAGAATGCTGAATAGAACAGCCTGCAGGCTGTCTTCCTGCTGTGACCTTCTATTATTAACAAGCACATTGCTTCAGCAATAAATACACTGGAGCCCCACAGCCCAGAGATGCACCAGCAACCAAGGGTGTCATTTTATTGGGAAAAATAACAGGAAAGGAAAGGCCAGGAAAGTTAACATGGAACAGACAGAGATGTTTGTCTTACTCTTCCTCCAGCTGATACACTACAATTTGGAAATAAAGACTAAAACCAAAGTTTTTGAAACCTACTGCTCATATGAAAATCTAAGACCTAGGATAATCATATTTTTCTCCAAAAACACAACTTCTCAGTGCAGAATCACAAGTACTGTAGAGTTCAAAAATAATCATGCAAGAGACTCATGCTCCCCATTACCCAATCGCAACTGTTTCTCAATTTTGACGTGTTAAAAACCCCACATGCCAAGGATTACAAAAACAGTATTACTAAGTGATTCAGGCAGAGAAAAATCAAATCTCTACAGTCTATAAAAAGCTGTTTCCTTCTCCTTTGCAGATCAGAATTTAAGTATTCCAATTAGCAACATAAATACATTAAATGTAAAAAGTTTACAGAGTTTTTAGCCATAATTTCTCACAAAGTATTATCTTGAAGCTAGTTACATGGCAACGTCCCTTTAATCATCAGATATCCCTTTAAATACATAGCTTGCCTACTTGCTAATTAATATATGGCCTTTGCCCTGTCTTTCCCAAACCATTCATCCTTTCACAAAGAAGAAAAAATAGTATGCCACACAACAAAAAAATGATAAAATTATCATGATGCTACATCTCTACTATTTTAATTTCAAATACTACCTGAAATGCTTGGCTTTTGCCTTTTTTTTTTCTTTGGTCAGACATCATAAATTTAAAATTCACTGGTTTCAATGAATAATTAAATTTTCAAAAAGTGCAGGTAATTAAGACTACCAAAAATTAAAATTGAGTAAGAAGTCAGCAATTATAGACTGCATGTATTTTACCAGATCTGCAAGGGACTCTAATTAAACACATATTAATTGCCTTAATCTTCTTAGGCAAGTAATAAATTGGAAGAGCTGATTAATGCACTGGATTTAGTTCAGCTTGTTAAATCTGACAACCTGGCAAAGGAAGACTATCTTGAAAAGCTCTTTTAGCTAAGTAATTGGAATTTTACTCTCAGTAATTTGCCATTCCATAATAAGAGCTATTTAGTATATTGACTCTTCATCAGTGGTTTTTTTTAAATACATACTAGTTATATTGAAATAGTACCATTATGCTGCTCATAAAGATTATGAAAAATTATGAACTTTGACCTTTATTGTCCATCAAAAGACACTTTCACTCTGAACACAAATTAGTGTATTTCCTTGTAGGCAATAAATCCTAATTAATTTTAATTCTAGAAGCTGCTAATAACATTTTAGAAAGTCCATATGGACACATTAAGTCCTCTATACAATTCATAAAGCCAGCAACCAAACCAGTTTTCAATATTAAATAACTGCTGATGACTGCTGGAATACAATGAAACACCAGTATCCAAAGAGCTTCAATCTCTTCTCTCTTTTTTACCTATTCATGCAAACACAAACACTTCTGCACATACATGTGACAAAGGAGTGTAACGTTTTTGTAGTATCAGCCTTTAAAAAAAAAAAAACAAAATAGAGATGTTTGGAAACCTGCAGGTAGTAATTTTAAAGGTCTGATATCTCTCCAACATAGTTGCTTACTCCTAGCTTATAACATGGAAAAATGCATCAAGTTTCACTTAAAAATAAGATGTAGGTGAACAAAGAAAAAAAAACACTCCCTTGCTAAGGAAAAAAGCAGCACATAAAGAACAGGGAATCAGAAATTTTTATACTTGAAAAATGTTTTGAAGTATTCCATGAAAGCTGAAACAGCTTTTCATATGTCCTAGAAAATGTGAAAGCATATAAAGCCTTTCACATGAAGAAGCTTAGAAAGTTATGTGTTCCAAATCAAGTTCAGCCAGAAAAAAAATCCTAAATATAAAAATATCTTGCTGCCTTCAAATTTTTGTTCTGTACTCCTCAGACCTGACATTCCATATTGCTCTAGAACCTATAACTTCCAGGATCTACATTTAAAATTTGTTACTCTTCTGTTAGCAAAATCTAGTGTTCATACACCTTGAAAATCAGTTACAGTGAACATGAAACTTATCCTTTGCTCCTTAAATGTAGTATCAACTAAAGAGTCAGCCAGGCATCAGTTTTGAGCAGCAGTATGATTTTCACAACTGAGCTCTAAAACTTATAATAAGCGAAACACCAAAAAGTTGATCAGATAATACTAGAGGACTCATAAGCCATGGAAGGAGACATTAAGATACCTCGAAGAACTGTCAAACTCAGATGTCTCAAATATTTTCTACCCATCCTTCATGATGCAGAGCAATTTACTGCTTATCACTGAGGTTCCTAGCACAGGAGAAATTCTTCACTGTGAGGGTGGTGAGGCACTGGCACAGGTTGCCCAGAGAAACTGTGGATGCCCCATTCCTAGAAGCATTCAAGGCCAGGTTGGATGGAGCTCTGAGCAACCTGGTCTAGTGGAAAGTGTCCCTGTCCAAGGCAGGGGGGTTGGAACTAAATGATCTTTAAGGTCCCTTCCAAACCAGGCCATTCTATGATTCTATGATTGGATAAACAGGTGGCACTCAATTTCAACTCTCATCCTCAGTAGTTTTCATGAAGGAAATATTACTTTACCATCATGATATTAAGTAAGGAGTATAGTCTTTTTCCACTGGTTGTGTATTACTTGCAACAAAAGGGTTGGGGCTTATGCCTGAGGCTCCCATGTACTACTACAAGCAGTCATCAGTAGAAAACCAATTCCAACTGCTTTCCAGTTGATGGCATTGACCATTTAAAGATCTCTTAGACTTGTTAGCTGCACATAGGTTATGAGAAGAAATTCCATATCTGAACTTGAGGTCTCTAACACACAGACCCTTAAGGCTTATAAAAACACACACGATGAGAAAAGCCTTCAAATTTTAGGATTTGCGTAACTGAAAGCAAAAGAGAACTGGAATTCTAAAAAACCTCAACTTCCTAGCACAGTGTCAGTTCATCACTGCTGAATATAACCTTAAGTTTGAAATATGACAAATATTCAGTTTGTGATTTGCCTGTGCTCTATTTCATTGCTTGAGAAGACATACCACAGCTTTATCAGTGGCAAAATACAGTTTGTCATAAATCAGTAGTGAACAGGGAAAGCCACTGAATATTATTTCGTTAAGTGAGAAAATGGACAGTGAGAGTTGAAAAACCCTTGGTGAAAAGCAACTATTCAGATGACAGGATGTGCTTCATCTGTCAGGAGCAAAAAGCCAGTGACTACAACTTCTGGTCCAGCAGATGCTGGGCTCTGTCTTGCTTGAAAGAAAGAAACAAAAACTGGAAAAGCAGAATTCTGACAGAAGTTCCTATCTTTTTTGTATGACTTGTTTGCACTTTAGTAACACATTACCAAAAAAAAAAACCAAAAACCAACTAAATCCCAAATTATATTCTGAAAGAAATAAAAAAATATTTTAGATAGAGCAATGAGTTGAATGTGGAGATACTGGAAAGTACACAGGAACAGAGAGCATGAAGTCATTTAGACCAAAGCATCTATTGATGTTTACTTTCAGTTCAACAGACTACAAGATCTCCTGGTAAACTGAAATCAGTTAAAAACTAGAACCTGCATTTTGTAAAGCAAATCAAACATAGTAGAGACCTTGTTTTCTGCCCTAGAGACTTTCCAACAAAAAAACCCCATAACCCAAAACCACTGGGTTTTGTGATAAAAATAACTCTACACTTATCTTCTCAGCACTTTTCTACCATCTTTCTCCATATTTATGCAGGCAGTACAAAACTTAACTTCAGCATTTCCTGTCAACATTAAAACCTAAAATCCTGACAAGCACATGACAAAGTCTTGTGGTTGAAGATGCTATGTATTTAAATTTTCATGATATCACACTTTCCAAATGTTACAAGCATACAAATCAAACGTATGTTCTTACTGTTGCCAAAGAGCTTTCTAGAAAAAAAAAAAAGAAACACCTACAAGATTTCCAGTTTTCATTGACTTATCTCTCATTTTCTGCACATATCTGAACTTCGCTCTTTTGGCCCTTGAAATTGAAACCTAGAAAAAAATGTTGTTGAAGAGATTTCCATAAAATTCTTTAATGTTTCCCAAGTAATATTTGCAAGCCACAGAGACTGATAATGAACTACCATTCCCCTCTCAACAACTTCTTCAACATGTCTCTGCACTCTAAATAGACAAGTAATCTATACTAAAAGTAAGTTCTTTTGAAACACATGCTTCTGTTATTACCTAAAGGTTTCAGGTCTTATTGTTATTATAAAAGTAGCAAAGACTTGTGTATATTTCACTTAATTATGCTCGTCCTTAGAAAAGGTGAATATTGTAAGACCTAATTCCATTTTTCTCTCCATACATCATATTAGAACACCTGTCACTTCAAAAGTTATAATTATTATTATAATTATTACATTATTTTTAAAAAATTGACCCATCTCTTCTAAATTTTAGTAACTTTGTTCATTTTTCTTTTTAAGATGTGTTTTAAATCTTTGTGTTTTGTGTAACTGGTGAATCACAAGATGATATTTAGGCATAATGCTGAATTCCAATATATAATCATCTTTAGCTTCAGCACAATTAATGAAGTACTTAAACAACACCAGTACTTCCTAGATCACACAGAACTTGAGTACAGACCACACTTTCCCCTCCTTCAGGTTCACATGTACAGATAAGTAGTGTCAGAGAGAGGGAAATACAACAATAATCCTGTAATATTCAATAACAATCCTGAATCCTGGGCTGCATCAAAAGGAGCATGGCCAGCAGGTCAAAGGAGGTGATTCTCCCCCTCTACTCTGCTCTTGTAAGACTCCACCTGAAATGATAAGCACAGTTCAGTGCCCTCAACATATGGACGTGGAACTGCTGGGTTAAGTCCAGAGGAGAGCCACAAAGTTGATAAGAGGACTGGAGCATCTCCCTTAGAAAGACAGGCTGAGGAAGTTGGGGCTGCTCAGCTTGCAGAAGAGAAGGTTGGATGAAGGCCTCATTGCAACCTTCCAGTATCTGAAAGGGGCCTACAGGGAAGCCAGAGAGGGACTCTTCATCAGGAACTGTAGCAATAGGACAAGGAGCAATGGGTACAAATTGAAAGAGGTTAGATATTAGGGAGAAATTCTTTACTGTGAGGGTGGTTGGGCACTGGAACAGGTTGCCCTGGGAGGTTGTGGGTGCCTCAACCTTGGCAGTGTTTGAAGCCAGGTTGGAAAAGGCCTTGACCAACCCGGTCTAGTGGGCAGGCACTAGATGATCCTTAGGGTCCATTCCAACCCCTTAACATTCTATGATAATAAGACACACGGCCAAGAACTGGCAGGGCTGTGGGGGGAAAGAACTAGTAAAGTCCAGCCTTGTGTTTTTGCTAAAAGAAACTGGTAAATCTACAGCACAAGTGACAGAGGTTCAACTAACATATTAAAATATTCCAAAACCTTTCTACTTGAATATTTAATATACAATTTCACTTGTGTTTTACCCTATTCTAAATAATTGTTTTAAACATTCATAACTTTTCTCCTCCCCTATGGAACAGTTCCTCACATCTGCAAAGTCCAGAGCTCCAACAGAGCACTACCAAACTGTGTGTAAAATAATCACCTTCAGATAGTTTGATGGTGAGTTAATTTTTGCTATGACAGACTAATCTTTGAAGGAGGCTGTTGGGGTTTTTTTAGAATAGCGATTCACCTTAGTTCATCACATTGACTTCTGTTGATTAAGTGCACACATGCATCATCTCCAGCATGCATATACACAGAAATCTTCCAGTATTCAAGACTCAACAGTTAGAAATCTTGACAAAATCCAACAGCTGCAAATTTTAAGAGATATAACCCATTTGACACCTCTTACAAAGATATCAGAGACCACTACAAACCTCATTAATTTCTACTCCATCTGCAAGATATTTTCTCAACTAAGAACTGCAGACACTTACTTCCAAAAATATATTGAAAAAATTCCCTACCCAAAGGTTGGATTCAAAGAATAAATGTGGCAGATGCCAAGCAATGTCTTTAAATGCACTACTGCAAAGCTACCTTATACAATAATGAGAAGGATTATAAGAAACCTGAAGGAAAGGGACAAAATTAGTTATCTTGTAACAAGTCAGAGAAAACTTCTTGCTTGGCAAATGACGTTCAAATTTATGTTTCTTGTAGGCTATGGTCTGACTACTTTGAAATACTGTAAAATGAAAATCATTAATTGCTTGCAGCCACATGATTTCAACAAGGAAATACTAGAACCTCAGTATACAAATTCAAAGTTTTACTTTGTATCACAATGATATGTTTACAGTGCTTGGATCACACATCCCATTGTAAACTTACTTTTGTATTACATTCTGTAAGCTGAGCATCATACCCAATTCACTTTTCATCTTTTCTCTGTTGACACGGCACTCAGCCAAATAGCGGAGAGCCTAAAAGAAAGAGGATCACAGCAGATCAGCAATACATCCAGTCCATTATCACTCATTTCTGTTAGAGCACATCTGCAAAACAGTCAGAGGCAGTTCTAGTAGGAAGAGAAAGAATTATCACCTACTATGAACATCAAAAAATTATTTTATTCTTATAAATACACAGAAAGCACAGAATATCTAATCTATGAGAAAAGGCTGAGACTGGGTTTGCTTACACCGGCTGAGCGCCTAAGGGACGATCTAACAGCTATCTACAGCTATGCAAGAAGCCTTTGCAAAGATGGTCGAGCCCAACTTTCCTCTACAGCAGCAAACAAGGGGGAGCAGCCACGAATTGTAGCTTGGGAAGTTCAAATCAGGTATTATAAAAAGCTTTTTTTCCTCTGAAGGTAGTACAACGCTGGAACAGATGACCTAGTGGAACTGCAGAATGAACAAGACAAAGCTACAACTGACCTGATTGAGTGCTGGTGACAGTCCAAATTCAAACAGGAAAATGAAGTGAATGACTTCCAGAAGTCCCTTCCAATAAACATTTATGTGACCTGAGATCTAAAGTAATTTTTATACATGATGCTTCCAGTATAATTTCCATCAATTCTGTGGGCTCCTTCAGTACTAGAAACCTCACCACCACCAAGTTCCTACCGTCCACAGAAAGAGGTCTAGCACATGTATAAGCTTTTGAAGACCAACTGCAATTTCATCATTCCATGCAGGAATAAGAATACAAGCAGCAGCAAGCTTCTTAGCTTACTGTGGCCTAAACTGGGAATTTACACTTATTTGTTGCCCAAGGTTTTGTTTACTTGACTTTCAAGGTAGATTCTTTGCACAATTTTACACTGTTGACCCCAGTCTGTAACTGTATATTCATATGATCCTCCTAACATAACACTCTTCCAATTAAAATGTCGGTCCTTCTTTTCATGAGACATCTCTCTATTGTTTGTGCTGAGAAAGTTTTCTTAGAAGGAGCCTCCAAAGGTGTTTTACTGATGTAGGTACAAGAACTGCACTTGAAAAATCCTGCAATACACAAATACAATGATTTATAAAATGGGGTTTGTGACACAAGGTTTAGAAGTGCACCAACTCTTTATATATAGTCATGTAGTAGCTATGCTGCTCAGTAACGGCTTTAAAAATAGCATGCTCCTTAATCCCTTCAGAAACAGAGGACTGATCATTGGGGTTTGTCTCTTCCAAGACATCTTCAGCACATTATTAGGTAAAATTCACAAGATCATTTTATTGCCTTTCAAGAAACTCTGGCTGCTGTCTGGCATGATAAAAATCTAAATGTGATTTTTGTTATTTCCTGATGTGGACCAGTCTCAATAGTTGCAGCTTATAATGTTGTATATGCATTTATTATCTTACTTACCTGAATGATAGCTCTCAACTAACTTGCATGCTATGAAATGTATCCTTTACTCATTGTTCTGGCAATTTAGTAAGGGTGCAACTCAGCTGGACAAAGAAAAACCTATTCTCTTAACAGCTAATTTTCTGAGTCACAACTCAGGCAGTCTCTTTCCCATCTGTTACGTACTCTTACCACACAAATGCAACTTCCACCAAAATAAGACCAAAGTCATGAGACCAACTTAACTGACCCAACTTTTCAACACTAGCAAGTTCCCATTCCTCCTGCCTCCCACGGGAGATAAAAAGGTCTGAACCTTCAAACAACTGAGACCATTTACATTTATTAAATGCAGTATACTGAAAGCATAGGGAAGGTTATTGTTATGAACTTTGGCTCAGCTTCTGTTCAGCTGAACAGTTACGTATGTTAGCTTTAAGGCTCACAAGTACGTTCATCATAAGCAACAGGACTACCAGCATACTTTAATATAAAATACACTGCTGATAATCTTAATAAAAAGACATTTTTTAATGTGACATTTTAAAGTAGCTCCTTAACTTCAGGGTCCTATTTTATAAAATTTTAGTCCAAATTTAAGAGGGGAAAAAAAAGTAGTATTGCCTGCGTCACTTCTGATTTTTTAAAATTTAAATCATTCAAAACATTCGGCATTTGAAGTGTATCATAACAAATTCCTGAAATCAAGACTACAGAAAATCAGAAATAGAAATATATAGAAAATATATATCACTTCTTCATCAGATACAAAGAAATGACTGAGCTGAAACTGCACATGGGGAGAAAAACACCCTCCCTGAAAAGTTCTACAACATATCAAAAAAGTTGAATATGAAGCTATTATGATTCATACAGATTATTACAATTTCAGGTACAGGAATTTCTGAGTAGTCTGAGAAGAAATATAAATTCAGTGCTGCACATCCCTTTATGAGGTACACATTTAATGGAAGATCATTACATTTAATGATTCCCATTCAAATTGAAGCACTTTTTGACCAACAGAATGACTACAAAAACAAAAAGACTTTTCAGAATAGAAAAATATAAAACATGAAGTCTAAAAAGTTGTCAGCAAAGATATTTAAACCTTCAGAACCTAAGCAGTTCGAGAACTCATGAACACAAGGAGTCTGAGTAGCAGACCAGAACATATTTTCACAGTAAACTGATCCATTTCTCATTGCAGCCACATCCTGGTCTCTTCTAAATCCTGATTCTTATTCCACTCTAACTGTAGGTTATCACTACATGGAACAACCCATCTGCCTCCCATCCTCACCCAAGGAGATTTCCTTTCAACACAACTTGAGTACTATCAGGGGCTGTGGAACCACAGTGCAAACTGGGTTAGTCCTCATCACTCCTGGCAAAGCCAGTCCTTTTACGTAGAACTAATTTTTGTAGCATGCTCAGAGACTGATCTGTGAATTTCACGCAGGCAGTGAGAATACACAGCCCAAAATAACAAAGGAAGGAAAAAGACAGTGGGACATCCAAACAAGATCTTCTTTTAAGATCACGGCCTAAGGAAACTACACTGGGAAGAAAACCAATGCAACATACTTCCAAGAACAGTAAACTCAACTCTAAGTTCTCCTACTGAAGAAAATTATAGTCTGGCAAATGCTATGGCAAGGCTAACCTAAAAAACAATTAGCAGGAGACAGGTTTCCTGGCTTATGGGATCTCCCTCCCCAAACCAAAAAGAAATCAGAGTCACTAAAGTAATTTTCAAGAAGTTCCTTAATATCCACTACGAAAGCAATCAAATGAAAAACAAAGAATTATGGTACAGATAGGTCTTAGTGATATAAAAAATAATGCATACTTGCATGTAAAAGCCAGAGCTCTTTTTTCTTTCACATTCTTTACAATTCATTAATGACATACATGAAAAAAAGAGCAACGCAAACTTCAGTACCTTAAAATCTTCGGTATCTAATTCAGCTCTTGAAATGACTAAATTCTGATTGTCGTTTCTCCCATTTCTAAGAAAAAATTTTCTAAGCTAATATTACAATTCAGGATAAGAAATCAGGACTTCAGCGTTTATGATTTAGAATGAGAAGAAACAGGCAAAAGCTGAAATAAATTGTATTATATATTGTAGATTTGGGGTTGGTTGGTTCTTTTGGCTTTGAGAGGGTTTTGTTTGTTTTTAATACCATGAGGCTGGTCAAATGCTGGAACAGTGTGCCAGAGAGGTTATGGAACATCCTTCAAAGTGTTCAAGATCAAGCAGACACAACCATGAGCTGTGATCTGAGTGCACGTAATTTGGGCACGGGATTGAACCACATCACCTCAAGAGGTTGTTTCTAACCTAAGATATCCTATGATTGGATTTTGATTTTTATAACATGAATATCAAATCACTGTTCATATTTACCAAGCTTTATGACTTCATCTAAAGAAAAAGATTTAATGGTCCTTACCACCCTCCACACAAAAAGTGAAATAGCTCTATTAGGGAAAAAATGCAAAGTAAATTAATATATTTTAAAAAATCCCCTGGAAAAAGGTATCATTTTTGAAATACATGGGTTTTAAAAAAATAATAAATAATAATAAATATCAACATAACATAAAACCAGGCATTATTTTTCACATTTTTACTTGTTTAAACAAATTGTTTAAACAGCTCTGTTTGTAAATTGCTTGTTTAAACAACTTGTTTAACAAAGTTTAAAAATGCCCTACCAACATAGAAATTATCTCCAGAATACTTACTAGTAAAGCTGAATGAACAACCTGAGGGTTGGGATGGTCCAAAAACAGAATAAGACCTGGCAGGCATCCTTGATCCTGAACAATGGCCCGTCTGTTCAATGGATCAGCTGCTAGATCTCGGAGTTGGTTAACTACAGATAGTGCATCAGGCTCCTCACTCATAGCAGAATTCATCTTTTCTGCACCATTCATACAAAAAACCTGCTGAAAAAAAAATTATTACTACTATTACAACACTTATCATCAATTAAAACGTAGACAAGAAAAAGCACAAAGGCACTGATTTGTTCTAAACAAAAAAGTATAAAAACCCAAAGACTAGAACTCATGGAAAGTGGATGGAATTGATAAGGATGTGGGTCCTGAAATTTATAAACTGGAAATCTAAACTTCCTATGCAGAGAACAGGTATATTTGGTTAATAAGATTTTTATTTGTTTCCTATATGCCATTTCAGACCAGTCAATCTTTATAGGAGTATTGTGTGTTGGGTTTTTTCCTTACATTAGTGACAAATGTTTTCAATAAATCCAATTTTCTCACTAGGCACCGAAGAAGTCTATAAACATCTCTCTGTGTAAACATGCAAAAATCAAAGTTTTTTCAGAGTAGCTTTGGCAATCAGAACATTTTACAAAAAAATGAACCACAAAAGTCAACAAAATATTACGTGCATCAAGAACAGTGAACATTAAGTTTTATTCTTCATCTACGTATCAAATAACTAGTGTAATGCCATACACTCAAAGGCAGAAAGGGCTTTAGGGGCTGGGTTTGAGTTGTTTTTTTCTCCTTTTCACGAGTATTCCTCGATAAAAAGAGAGCAAGCATGTCACGCCTTGCTCCAGTCGAAGTCCAAGCCACCAGATCAATTTCAAAGGAGACACGTGCTAGCTTAAGAGTATCAGATTGCAGAGCTGTTTAATAATAACTACTTAACAGGCAACAAAAGCATAGGTTTACTCACAGAAAATGCTAAAATCTTGGTGTAAAAACAACAGTTTCTTTGTGCTTCTGAAACTACGAAATGCTAACTGTAGTCCTGGTTGTTGCCAGTACCAACTCAGCCAAGTAACTTAAGGCACAAAAGTGGGAGTGAATACATATTGTTAATTTGTTAAATCACTCATTTTCCCCCAAATCAAGAACAAATAAAATTTTTAAGTAGTCACATTCTTTTAACACCATTTGCCAACATTACATAGTTTTTCCTCACTGAAGGTCAGCCTCTGAGGAACATAAATTTATCACACTCATAAAAACAATGAGCCATAAGCATGCATTTGGATTATGATAATTTCTGACATTTTCACATAGAAAGAATGCTGTTAACCTCTAAATCAATGCTTCTTACTTCAGAAAAGAGACTGATAGAGTGAAAAGTACAGGCCAATGATTAGTCTCCAGACTATTTTTCTTGAGAGTCAGAAATCAAAAAAATACCAACTGAGAGATTCAGCAGCTCAACCAATCGAGTTCATGTTTCCACAGAAACAAAAACTCTGAATTAAAAAAAAAACCAAAACCCTCAAAAAAACCCAACAGAACCAAAAAAACCTCAGTNCTATTTTTCTTGACTATCAGAAATCAAAAAAATACCGAGAGATTCAGCAGCTCAACCAATCGAGTTCATGTTTCCACAGAAACAAAAACTCTGAATTAAAAAAAAAACCAAAACCCTCAAAAAAACCCAACAGAACCAAAAAAACCACAGTAAACAAAACCACCAACCAAACAAAGCAAAAACAACTCTGTTGAGCATTATTAACTATTTTCCATAGTACACAATGGAACTTATTTAAGACTTAAAAATCAAGTCAGGTGTGGAGCTGATGCTAATCAAAGTCTGACTTCCGGGTCTGCGTCCCAAGCATCAGATCCTTCCTACAACTCTTTCCATCCTGATCACTTTTTGCCTTTTTCCTTCTAATCCTCTGAAAAAAAACCCACCCGTGAAAACAAGTTTTACCCCCTCCTATTCCATTAGGCCACACTCATCTGAAGGGATCTACAAGATGGAGAGGGACATTTTACAAAGGCATATAGTGACAGGACAAGAGGTAATGGCTTTAACCTGAAAGGGGGTAGGTTTGGATTAGACATTGGAAAAAATTGCTGTGAGGGTGGATGCACTGGAACAGGTTGCCCAGAGAAGTTGTGGATGCCCCATCCCTAGAAGTGTTCAAAGCCAGGTTGGATGGAGCTCTCGAGCAACCTGGTCTAGTGGAAGGTGTCCCTGCCCAGGGTAGAGGTTGGAACTAGATGCTCTTTAAGGTCCCTTCCAACCAAAACCATTACTAGATTCTGTGTTATCCCCTGATCCTTCTCCATCTCTTCTAAGCCTCAACTCCAGGGACACCTCAAATCCTCACCCTTCTCCATGACCTGCAACAACCAATTCCATCAAAACTCCCGCCCTCGTCCTCTTCCCGGCGTTTTTTAATTAAAACATTAAATGGTCTTAAAAGTTATAGCAAGATATCTAGAATTCAGGAGTCTGGCAGAGCAGCGAGCCAGGTGCCTGCTCCCGTCTCCCCTCGTAGCTTTGAGATCAAAGCCTAATCCTGGCACCGCAGCCTTATCTCTCTGCCGCTCTCCCCCTCCGCTCCGTGCCCTCGTCGGGGCGGCCCTGGAGAGGAACCTCTACAGCTCCGCAGCCAGCCCTCCCCAGGCGGCCGAGGCCTCAGCCCGGCTGGGACCAGGCCCCGGGACTCAGCTCCCAAGCCCCGCGGTCGGCGGAGACTCAGCCCCGGAGCCACCGGGCAACAGGAGCTCCGGGACGTGTTTGGAAAGCAGGGGGGATCTCGGCCGCACACGCCGCCCCCTCACGGCCCTTCCCGGCGCGGCCTGTTCCCCTCCCTGGAAGGGCCGTACCGTCGCAGAAGCCGTCCCTGGGCGGGCTAGCAGCTCAGCCTCTTGCCCCCATGTCCCGCGGGGCGGCGCGGCCTGCGGAAAGCGGCGGGAGAAACACGGGAAGAGGCTCGGGAAGAGCACCGGGACGACAGCGCCCGCACCACCCACCGGAGCCCGCTCTGACCCGGCACCGCGAACCACCGCGCAGCGCGATTGGCGCGTACGAGCGCGGCTCTCCGCCAATCGCGGAGTGCTTTGTTCCTGAAAGGGGCGCGGTGCAAGCCGGGAGGTGTAGTCCGAGGCCTATAGTCCAGAAACACACCCCCCGCACAGCTCCATTTGTTTGGGATTTTTTGTAAATTTTTTTTCCCCTCCAAAAGCGGTTACCGCCAGAAGCTGAATTTGCTGCTCAAATAAAGTGCAGCGTGTACTGTAAAACAATATAGCGTGAACCACAGCTGATGCTGCATGGACAGAGAGTGCCCATCCCCTGCTTTGAAACCCGAGGTGAGTATTCCCCACCCCATGAGACACCGACAGTTAACTTCCCGACCGGTTCCCACAGCGGTCCTGGCCGTCCTTTCCACAGTGGGAATGCGTTTTAATGGGACACAGCGGACGCCAGCCAAGGAGCCACTGGCGCTGCCGCAGCCGACAGCCGCATCCCGGGGCGCCGCAGGCCGCCAGCAGCCGCCGGGCAGCGCCAGCAGCCACCGCTGGGGCTGCGGTGGAGGCCAGGAGCAACCCCCAGGCACCACTCGGGCGCTGCTGCAGGCGGACACGGCAGCGCTGGCTCGGCGGTGACAAGGGAGGGCCGCTGCCGTACCCCACCGCCTCAGAATCACGGAATCAGTGAGGCTGTAAAAGACTTCTGAGATCATGGAGTCCAACCCATGACCGAACACCACCATGGCAACTAGACCATGGCAATGAGTGCCACATTCAGCCTTTCTTAAACACCTCCGGGGAGGGTGGCTCCACCGCCTCCCTGGGCAGCCCACTCCAACGTTTAATCACCCTTTTTAGAAACAAATTACTCGCGATGTGCAACCTGAACCTGCCCTGGCACAGCTTGAGGCTGTGTCCTTCGTCCTGTTCGCTAGTTGCCAAGGAGATGAGACCGACCCCACGTGGCGCTGGTGGCACCGGGACCGGCACCGGGACCTATCCCCGGCTGCACTCCGGGGGTCCCGCCCCGATTGGCGGGGCCCGGTCACGTGACGGCGCGGGGGGGCGGGGCTGCTCCCCGCCCCCTGCCGGCTCGGCGCCTGCCGGGTAGCGCCTCGCCCCCGCAGCGCGCGCCATGTCCCGCCTCCCGCGCTCGCC